>PVIY010019867.1:0-45070 GCA_004026745.1 Myrmecophaga tridactyla
TTTTTATTTCTTTTTCTAAATTGATGCAAATGTTCTAAGAAATGATGAATATGCAACTATGTGATAATATTAAGAATTACTGATTGTATATGTAGAATGGAATGATATCTTAATGTTTTTTGTTAATTTTTTTTAATTAATAAAAAAAGTTTAAAAAAAAACATCCTAAAAATAAAACAAACAAAAAGAACATGGTGGTCTGATTTAATGTCTCTAAAGATTTCGATGTACTTCCCTAGTGATTTTTAGACAAAGTCCTTACTGCTTCAATCTTGCTTGGTCCTATGAGAAGTCAGAGAGCATCTAATCAGTTTTCTCTTCATAATAGACTTTTTGCTTTGGAAACTAGTTAACAGAGGTTCCCTTCTCCTGGGTCAAATGACCTTGATTCCATTTCCCTGTTCTTTGAGGCCCATGGGTAGGCTTTTTCCCAAACTATACATTGATATTTTGCAGTTTTGTAAAGTTTTCTAGCTGAGATTCATGGCAAGCACATCCTAAACTTGGCTTTCTCTCATAATAAGCCAAGGCAGCAGCAGGAGATTAAAGAGTATTTAAAGTGGTTTGGTAATTGCAAGAGTAATTGGAGAGATCCTAGGAAATATTAACTTTTAAGGGTATTGCTTATTCTCTTAACAGTTTCTTTGTCAAGACCCTAGGTATTTGGCAAAACCCACTCCCTCCAGGCTGGATTCTGTGGATTGCAAGAGATGACATGCTAACCATCCTCACAGAGCTTACAGTTTAGTAGGGAGAAGTGGCTGCTGCACCTGAAACCAAAAGAGAGCCCAGATTTAAACTGAAAATAATCACACTTCAACATTGTTTAACTGTCTGTCATATTTTCTGAATGAAAGGACTGTCAGTTCCCAGGGGATTACAGTGAGGTGCCCTCCCTGCCCCCAGGAACAAAAAAAGCACAAACATCTAATTAATGAGACCAGCCAACTAAGGAAAGACTGGTCTGAAGATCATTGGCTGAACATCCTCTTGGGAACGGTTTCAACCTCTTGGAGGCATACCTGAAATGGAATCCTCAGAACACCCCCAGGACGGATGAAGCCAATCAGAAAAAAAAAGACTGTGATTTTCCTGGAACCTGGAAAGCAGGATGAAGATGACTGGGAATGTAGAAGAGGAATAAATCCTTACTGAATGCCTACCAACGGCCAGGCTTGGGTTAGGCAACTGGTATGCATCATTTCACTTAATGCACAATACCTTGTGAAGCTGATTGTATTTCCTGCTTTGCTGGTGAGGAAACTGAACCTCAGAAAGGTTAAGTAACTAGTCTAAATTAAAGAACTTGCTTAAAGTCCATCTGACATCAAATGCCAGGGACAGAACAGAAATAACACAAAGAAAACTTTTTAGGCTCTAAGTCTTTTGTCTGTGACAGCAATTCTCTCTCTCTCTCCTTGAAATCTGCTATGGCATCTGTTGGAAGGAACACATTTGCTATAGAAGTAATACCAGGCAAGGAGGTAGCAGGTCACAATTTCTCCACCGGCTGAATTGGGAGTATACCCAATCCATTTTCATGGGACCAATAGTCACGAAAGACCTCTACTTTCAGACATTGAAACCTCTCCTTGTCGTAGTTTTGGACCCCTGAGAAGCAGATTCTGAGATGGAGATTTGTATTCGGGATATTTATTAGGAGTGCTCTTGTGATTAACATTTATGGACGAGAGAAAGAGAAATTAGGATTGTATAGAGGCAGAAGTTAAGGTGTAATGCCATCTCAACAAAGGTCTCAGCCAACCCCACAGGGAACTCTGGCACTAGGATGACCCCTCAGAATTGTCCAAAGGTAGGCTGGTTGGTCTGCCTGCCTGCCTACCTTCCTTGTTCCCTCCCTCCCTGCCTCCCTCACTTTATTCCTTGTTTTTTGTTTTTTTTTTTTAATAAATGAATGTTTCGTTTTTATTCATAACCAGGATATTCTTGGGCATCTTTGAAAACAAGCAAACCTTCTGGTTTTGTTTAGGGAGTTATTATCTTATGCAACTATTAGTACATGCTGACATTAATGATCAAGAAGTTGTCACTGGCTTGCCCAAACTCACAGAGATTGCATGAACATGAGGGCTCAGGGTCAGGGCTTCTTCTTGGTGGGCCAGTCTTTGTACCTTCAAGTTGACCAGTAAATGAATGTCAGCTACCCCTGGAAGGAAGTGTGATCTTTGTCAGGGTAGTTCTCTGCACTCAAAACAATCCCCATGGGAGAGTGGGGGGATGACAGTTGAGGGCCATCTTCCAGGAGCACTCCTAGCACCTGGGAGAATAAGTCCTTTATTTCTGTGAGGGAATCTGGACAGCACATCACAGTGTTCACAATTCCCAAGAGATACAGAGACTCAACTACTGTTTTTTGCCCAAATAATTATGGCTCCCTTCAGCCCATTTCCCATGATTTATCAGTTCATATTTGCTCATCTCAATTTATTTCAAAGCATGGCAGATCTTCCACAGGAATTGAAATGCAAAGACAAGAGGTAATGTCTGGAAGAACATGCTATCTGGCTGCAGAGAAGGATAAGAATAAGGGAAAATTGTACAAGACTGGCCTCATGCATGTGGTTAGTTGATTTACAGTGGGGAAGACATCATGGCAAATACAGTTGAGGTCATTGAGAATGCCTAGTGCCATATATTAGTTCTGGGCCAGATTTAAAGGTCATGCATGGTTCTCTTCCAGCAACCCAACAACTTTCTTAGATAGATTAAGAATTCATTGAGGAAAAAGTGAAGAACCCCTTGACCAGTCATGCTCTCCCCATAGGTTGTTAGGATCCCACTAACCACAGGACATTCAGTGCAGGCCTAGAAAAGAAAAGAGAAAGAGGAAGAAGTATCTTTTTTAAATGATGAGAGTAATATCCCCAATCTCTGCTCACTCTGGAGGCTTATTTGAAAATCATAGTGATTTAACTTGTTAGCAGTTTAATTCACTTTTAAAAGGTTAACCAGACTAATTATTCATCAGATTTCACCATCTTTGTCAGCCTCAATAAGGATCTTTTGTTACAATGATTAATGTGTTTTAATCATAGCTTCTCTCAGAGCAATAATTCGATCGCACAGTATTTGCTGAATCTATGGAAATCTTGGAAATGCTTTGACAGCTATGCTATTCTTGGGAAATGAAAGTAAAGGAATATATATAACTAACAAAAAGTGTTTTATAGCATATCATTAATACAGATTTTCCTTCTCTGACAGGCCTCATTCTACTTCAGCCAGTGAAGCTGCTTGCTGTGCACATCAGTTTGCCATCCAGGAACATCAGGAGGTAGAGATCAATAATACAGGTGACTGGACTTTCTCCAGTTGCGTTCTCAAACCCAAATGCTAATCAAACTAATCATAGTAAATATATGTGGATCACAGGGAAAGTTAATCATCTAGTCAATGTCCATAAATAATCATCCAATTAAGAGACTGGATCTTGTGTTGATCATTCTATATTCTACCCAGTGCTTCATCTTCATATGTTTAACTGGTGGCCACTGTCCAAGTTAAGGACTTTCACAGCTTCCAAAATGTGTTTGTAGGAGCTGGTAAAAAGATGAATTGTATATTGCCAAGACTAATTTTGAGCTTAAAATGTGTTTTACTATTATATTTTAAGCATAGTTCTAGGCAGAAGCTTTGGAGACAGATCTGGAATCAAATCTCAGCTCTACCATTGTAGAATGGTAGAGGGAAATTAGCAACACCCAGCCCAACTAAGCCTCACTTTCTTCATCTTTGAAACTGGTATAATAATACTTGCTTCGTAGTGAGGATTAAAATGAGATATTGCCCATAAGACCTAATACATTGCTTACACTATAATGAGCATTTGATAAATTGTATTTGAAAAAACTATAGGCTTTTGTAGTTTAATACTCAGATGTACATGAACATTTCTGATTCTCACAATAATCTGAGACAAATGAAAGATGTGGGGTTTTTTTTTCCACAAGTGAGAAAACTGAGCACAGAGAGGTGTGCTGTTCTTGGTAAATATGTCATACGTATCCATCAACTAACTACTTGATCAGGTGAATTACAAAGGCTGCTCTAAACTCAGAGTTACTAATATCCATTTCAGTGTTTTTTACAATTGTAACTTTAAGGACTCAGAACCCCTGGAGTGATTGAGACCAGAATATCTAACTGATAAATATTATCTCCTCTCATAGGACATATACATCAATAATAGCTAACAGAAGCAGACTCTGTGTTAAATCCTATACATGCATTACCTCATTTAATTCCTGTAGTGATTATCCCCATTTATGGCTGAGCATACTGAGGCTTAAAAGATGTTCCATAACTTGCTTGAGAGATTCAAACCGAGGTCTGTCTGACTCCAGTGCCTGTGCTTTAGCAATACATTATGGTGCCTCCCACCATCTCACTTAACAAAATACTGTTTTAAAAGGTAGTGTTTGGGCGGCTGCCGTGGCTCAGCAGGCAGAGCTCCGACCTGCTGTGCTGGAGGTCTGGAGTTCGATCCCTGGTGCCTCCTGCCCATATGCAAATAAAAAAAAAAAAAAAAAGGTAGTGTTTTACCTTGCTTTAAATGAGACCTCTGAGGTCTATATGGTAACCAATTACTGTTCTTTAAAGTATTGTCCTAGTGGTTCAGACACCATGTGTCAAAAATTCCTTTTCCTTCTGATCCAAATGCTGGGAAAATTCTGTTGTTCCTTCATTTAGGGATCAGCATTGGCTGTGAAAACAATTTATGCAGTCAAATGTAACTAATAGTCATTAAGAACCTTCTGGGGGGAGAGTGCCAAGATGGTGGCTTAGCGAGGTGTGGGATTTAGTTCATCCTCCAGAACAGCTACTAAATAGCCAGAAACAGTACCGAACAGCTCCTGGGGCCACATCAGTGACCGGACACACAGCGTACCCCAGTCTGGACCATCTGGACTGGCTGCAAGCCCCCCCCCCCAACCAGAACTGTGACTTCCCCAAGCTGCGGTGGCCGGCGCCCCTCCCCCACAGGCTGCTTCCCAGAGGGGAAAGGAAAGGGACTTTCCCAGCAGCAGTGGCTGAGCGCAACCGGGCTTCAAGTGTGGAATTAATTCATAAATTCTGACTACTAAAAATAGGCCCCCAGCTCAGCTGAACCTGGTCAAAGCGGAAGTTGTTGATTTTTGCCCCTGGGCCAAGGGGGCAGGGCTGATGGAAAAAGAAAAAAAGAAATAGAGGTTTTTTTGGATCGGATTGCAGGTAATACGTGAAAGGGTGGGCTCTGAAGGAAAGGAGGGGGCACATAGGATCTGAAGGTACACAAAGTAACATACCAACTTATGCTCTTGACTAGCAAACCTGAAGAATGGGGGTCCTGCTCTGAACAGGATTTTTCCCTTTCTTTCTTTTTTTTTTTTTTTTTGTGGCTGTGTTTCTACAAAGGCTGGACTGCCTTTGGATACAGCTGCAAGGCTTCTCAGGCTGCAACTGCCCCAGGCATAAGCAGAAACAAGCTTGTTGGAGAGCTTGTCTGGAGCCTGTGCCTTGCCCAGGAGAGGGGTTGGGCCCAGCTCAGGGAGATTCCCTCCCTCAAGGAATACAGACCCCAGGGTTTGGAAATTTGAAGCAATTAAAGCCAGCCTACAACCTCTCCTCTGTCTCCACCACGCTCCCAGCAGGAAGAATCTGCTGAAGTTAAAGGAACCGCATTATGCTGGTGGGACCCACAGGCAGACAAGCATCACATACTGGGCATGATAGGAGAAACACAGAGTCTAGAGACTTCACAGGAAAGTCTTTCAACCTGCTGGGGCTCACACTCAAGGAAAACTGATGCAGCTGACTCTTTCCTCCTGACAGGAAGCCAATTTGGTCTGGGAAAATCTGACTGAGGTCTATAATACCTAAGTGGATCCTCCTAAGGGTGAGGGTCGGGGGGAAAGGCACCATACAAGCAGGGTAAGAAACAAGAAAACAAGAACTGAAAAATTCTGCTGTTAAACAAAAATAAGCTAGTGGGCCAGAATAAGCTGAATGGAATGTCAAAGAACAGATAGACAACAAAGTCATCCAGCAAGCAAATCCTAGGTAAAAGAAGTGAAAACAATCTCCAGAATAAACTAATTAAGGTAATTAAATGCCTAGATGCCAGCAAAAAGCAACTAATTACACTAGGAAAACTGAAGATATGGCCCAGTCAAAGGAACAAACCAACAATTCAAATGAGATACAGGAGTTGAAGCAATTAATTCAGAATGGAATGTTCAAACAGACATGGGGAACCTCGTAAAAAATCAAATCAATGAATTGAGGGAGGATATAAAGAAGGCAAGTCATGAAAAAAAGAAGAAATCGAAAGTCTGAAAAAACAAATCACAGAACTTATGGGAATGAAAGGGACATCAGAAGAGATGAAAAAACAATGGAAATCTACAATGTCAGATTTCAAGAGGCAGAAGATAGGATTAGTGAACAGGAGGACGGAACATCTGAAATCTGACAAGCAAAAGAAAATATAGGGAAAAGAATGGAAAAATATGAACAGGGACTAAGGGAATTGAATGACAAGGTGAAGTGCACGAATATACGTGTTGTGGGTGTCCCAGAAGGAGAAGACAAGAAAAAAGAAGGAGAAAAACTAATGGAGGAAATCATCACTGAAAATTTCCCAACTCTTATGAAAGACTTAAAATTACGGATCCAAGAAGTGCAGTGTACCCCAAAGAAAATAGATCCAAATAGATGTGCTCCAAGACACTTACTAATCAGAATGTCAGATGTCAAAGAGAAAGAGAGAATCTTGAAAGCAGCAAGAGAAAAGCAATCCATCACATAGAAGGGAAGCCCAATAAGACTATGCATAGATTTCTCAGCAGAAACCATGCAGGTGAGAAGACAGTGGGATGATATATTTCAGATACTAAACAAGAAAAACTGCCAAACAAGAATTCTATATCCAGCAAAACTGTCCTTCAAAAATGAGGGGGAATGAAAACATTTTCAGACAAAAAGTCACTGAGAGAATTTGTGACCAAGAGACCAGCTCTGCAAGAAATACTAAAGGGAGCACTAGAGGTAGATATGAAAAGACAGGAGAGAGAGGTGTGGAGAAGAGTATAGACATGAAGACTATCAGTAAAGGGAAAAAGAAGAAAAATGAAATATGACCTATAAAATCCAAAAGACAAAATGGCAGAAGAAAGTACTGCCTGTACAGTAATAACACTAAATGTTAATGGATTAAACTCCCTGATCAAAAGACATAGACTGGCAGAAGGGATTAAAAAACAAGACCCATCTATATGCTATCTACAGGAAAAGCATCTTAGACCCAAGGATAAACATAGGCTGAAAGTGAAAGGTTGGAAAAGATATTCCATGCAAATAACAATCAGAAAAGAGCAGAAGTAGCTATACTAATATCCAACAAATTAGACTTCAAATATAAAATAGTTAAAAGAGACAAAGAAGCAACAGATGAGTAGAACATATGGAATAAAAATAAATAATAGGGGGAAAAAATGTTAAAATAAATTTAGTTTGAAATGCTAGTGATCAATGAAAGTGAAAGGTAAGGGGCATGGTATGTATAATCTCTTTTTGTTTTGTTTTCGTTTCATTTCTTTTTCTGTTGTCTTTTTATTTCTTTTTCTGAATTGATGCAAATGTTCTAAGAAATGATGAATATGCAACTATGTGATGATATTGTGAACGGAATGTTATGTTAATGTTTTTGTTCGTTTGTTGTTAAATTTTTTTTAATTAATAAATAAATAAATTTTAAAAAGAGAGACAAAGACGGACACTATGTATTAATAAAAGGAGCAATTCAACAAGAAGACATAATCAAATATTTATGCACCAAGACAGAATGCTTCAAAATACATGAGGCAAACACTGAAAAGAGATAATAGTTGGAGACTTCAAGTCCCCACTCTCGTCATTGGACAGAACATCTAGACAGAGGATCAATAAAGAAACAGAGAAGTTGAATAATACAATAAATGAGCTAGATTTAACAGACATTTATAGAACATTACACCCCACAACAGCAGGATATACCTTCTTCTCAAGTGCTCATGGATCATTTTCAAGGACAGACCAATGCTGGGTCAAAAAGCCAGTCTCAATCAATTTAAAAAGATTGAAATCATACAAAACACTTTCTTAGGTCGAAAAGGAATGAAGTTGGAAATCAATAAAAGGCAGAGTGCCAGAAAATTCATAACTATATGGAGGCTCAACAACACACACTTAAAAACCAGTGGGTCAAAGAAGAAATTACTAGAGAAATCAGTAATATCTCAAGGCAAATGAAAATGAAAACACAACGTATCAAAATTTATGGGATGCAGCAAAGGCAGTGCTAAGAGGGAAATTTATTGCCCTAAATGCCTATATCAAAAAAAGAAGAAACAGCAAAATCGAGGAATTAACTGTCCACTTGGAAGAACTAAAGAAAGAACAGCAAACTAACCCCAAAGCAAGCAAAAAGAAAGAAATAATGAAGATTAGAGCAAAAATAAATGAAACTGAGAACATGAAAACAATCGAGAAAATCAACAAAACCAAAAGTTGGTTCTATGAGAAAATCAATAAGATTGATGGACCCTTAGCAAGGTTGACAAAAAGAAGAAGAGAGAGGATGCAAATAAATAAAATCAGAAATGGAAGACGAGACACAACCACTGGCCCGACAGAAATAAAGGAAGTAATCAGAGGATCCACTGAACAACTTTATGCTAATAAACTCAACAATGTAGATGAAATGGACAACTTCCTAGAAAGGCATGAACAACCAACATTGACTTGAGAAGAAACAGGTAACCTCAACAAACCAATCACAAGTAAAGAAATTGAATCACTCATTAAGAAGCTCCCCAAAAAGTAAAGTCCAGGACCAGATGGCTTCACATGTGAATTCTACCAAACATTCAAGAAAGAATTTGACCAATCCTGATCAAATTCTTCAAAAAAATTGAAGAGGAGGGAAAGCTACCTAACATATTCTACAAAGCCAACATCATCCTCGTACCAAGCCAGACAAAGATATTACAAAAAAATAAAACTACAGACCAATCTCTCTAATGAATATAGATGCAAAAATCCTCAACAAAATTCTAGCAAATCGAATCCAGCAGCACATTAAAAGAATTATACACCATGACCAAGTAGGATTCATCCCAGGTATTCAAGGATGGCTCAGTGTAAGAAAATCAATTAATGTAATACACCCTATCAACAAATCAAAGCAGAAAAACCACATATCATCTCGATTGATGCAGAAAAGACATTTGACAAACTTCATTGATTTCAATGAAGTCAAAACACTTCAAAGGATAGGAGTAGAAGGGAACTTCATCAACATGATAAAGGGAATATATTAAAAACCCACAGCTAACATCATCCTCAATGGGGAAAAACTGAAAACTTTCCCCCTAAGATCAGGAACAAGACAAGGATGTCCACTGTCACCATTTTTATTGAACATAGTGTTGGAAGTTCTAGCCAGAGCAATTAGACAAGAATAAGAAATACAAGGCATCACAATTGAAAAGGAAGAAGTAAAACTCTCACTGTTTGCAGATGATATGATTCTATATGTCGAAAATCCCGAAAAATCCACAGCAAAACTACTAGAGCTAATAAATGAGTACAGCAAAGTGGCAGGTTACAAGATCAGCACTCAAAAATCTGTAGTGTCAAAATTTATATTTTGACTATGCATTTCCTAATATAACTTATGTAGACAGCTTAATTGAACACCATAAGTACATGGAACCTTGAGTAGGACATGAGATTTTGTTGGTTTGTCCAGAGTGATGCCCCGATAAATCCCAGAATGATTTGAACAATGAATAAAAAAGTATTTGCAAAGTCCCCTTCGGGGAATGGTCAGAAAGGGGGAAAATTAAACTTCCCCAAGTTGAATTCTTGAAATTCTCCCAAGCAGTGTGGACAACCAAAGCTATAGGCTGAGCCCCCAATCTTGGGGTTTGTTCATATGAAAGTTAACTCCACAAAGAATAGGTCAAGCCTACTTAAAATTAGGCCTAAGAGTCACCTCCAAGAGAACCTCTTTTGTTGATCAGATGTGGCCCCTCTCTCCAGCCAACACAACAAGCAAACTCACTGCCCTCCCCTTGTCTACATGGGACATGACTCCCAGGGGTGTGGACCTTCCTGGCAGCATGGGACAGAAATCCTAGAATGAGCTGAGACTCAGCATCAACGGATTGAGAAAACCTTCTCGACCAAAAAGGGGAAGAGTGAAATGAGACAAAATAAAGTGTCAATGGCTGAGAGATTCCAAACAGAGTTGAGAGGTTATCCTGATGTTATTCTTACATATTAAATAGATATCACCTTGTTAGTAAAGATGTAATGAAGAGGCTGGAGGGAACTTTCTGAAAATGCAGAGCTGTGTTCCAGCAGCCGTGTTTCTTGAAGATGATTATATAATGATATAGGTTTCACAATGTGACTGTGTGATTGTGAAAACGTTGTGTCTGATGCTCCTTTTATCTACCTTATCAACAGATGAGTAAAACATATGGAATACAAATAAATAATAGGGGGAACAAATGTTACAATAAATTTAGATTGAAATGCTTGTGATCGATGAAAGGGAGGGGTAAAGGGTATGGTATTATGAATTTTTTTCTGTTGTCTTTATTTCTTTTTCTGAATTGATGCAAATGTTCTAAGAAATGATCACGATGATGAATATGCAAGTATGTGATGATATTGTGAATTACTGATTATATATGTAGAACGGAATGATCAAAAGTTAAGAATCTTTGCGTTTTGGTATTTAAAAAAATTTTTAATTAATAAAAAAAATCTGTATTGTTTCTATACACTAGTAATGAACAATATGAGGGGGAATCAAGAAAAAAATTCCATTTACAAATGCAACCAAAAGAATAAAATACTTAGGAATAAATTTAACTAAAGAGACAAAGACCTATACAAAGAAAACTACAAGAAATTGTTAAAAGAAATCACAGAAGACCAAATAAATGGAAGGGCACACTGTGTTCACGGATTGGAAGACTAAATATACTTAAGATGTCAATTCTTCCTAAATTGATTTACAGATTCAATGTATACCAATTAAAATTTCAAAAACTTCCTTTTCAGAAATGAAAAACCGATAACCAAATTTATCTGGAAGGGCAGGGTGCCCCAAATAGCTAAAAGTATCCTGAGGAAAAAAAAAATGAAGTCAGAGGTCTCATGCTATCTGACTTTAAGGCGTATTATGAAGCTTCAGTGGTCAAAACAGCATGCTTCTGGCATAAAGATAGATATACTGAACAATGGGATAGAATAGAGTGTTCAGATGTAGACCCTCTCATCTGTAGACAATTGATCTTTGATAAGGCAGTCAAGCCAACTCACCTGGGACAGAACAGCCTCTTCAATAAATGGTGCCTAGAGAACTGGATATCCATATGCAAAAGAATGAAAGAGGATCCATATCTCACACCCTATACAAAAATTAACTCAAAATGGATCAAACACCTAAACATTAGATCTAAGACCATAAAACTGTTAGAAGAAAATATAGGGAGATATCTTATAAATCTTATAATAGGAGGCAGTTTCCTAGACCTTACACCCAAAGCATGAGCACTGAAGTAATAAATAAATAAATGGGAACTCAAAATTAAACACTTTTGTGCATCAAAGAACTTTGTCAAGAAAGTAAAAAGACAGCCTACATAATGGGAGACAATATTTGGAAACAATATATCAGATAAATGTCTAGTATCCAGAATATATAAAGAGATTGTTCAACTCAACAACAAAAAGACAGACAACCCAAAACAAAATGGGCAAAAGGCTTGAACAGACACTTCTCAGAAGAGGAAATACAAATGGCCAAAAGGCACATGAAAAGATGCTCAACTTCCCTGGCTATTAGGGAAATGCAAAGCAAAACCACAATGAGATATCATCTCACACCCACCAGAATGGCCATTCTCAATAAAACAGAAAATGACAAGTGCTGAAGAGGATGTGGAGGAGGCACACTTATCCATTGTTGGTGGGAATGTCAAATGGTACAACTGCTGTGGAAGGCAGTTTGGCGGTTCCTCAGGAAGCTAAATATAGAATCGCCATATGACCCAGCAATACCATTGTTAGGTATCCACTCGGAGGACATGAGAACAAGGACACAAGCGGACATTGCACACCAATATTTATAGCAGCATTATTTACAATTGCGAAGAGATGGAAACAGCCAAAATGTCCATCAACAGACAAGTGGCTAAACAAACTGTATACACATACAATGGAATATCATGCAGTTGTAAGACAGAATAAAGTTATGAAGTATGTAACAACATGGATGGACCTTAAGGCCATTATGCTGAGTGAGATTAGCCAGAAACAAAAGGACAAATACTGTATGGTCTCGCTGATATGAACTAACATTAGTGAATAAACTTGGAGAATTTAATTGGTAACAGAGACCATTAGACGACAGAAATAGGGTAAGTTATTGGGTAATTGGAGTTGAAGGGATACAGATTGTGCAACAGGACTGATTGTAAAAATTCAGAAATGGATAGCACAATACTACCTAGCTGTAACACAATAATGATAGCATACTGAATGAAGCTGAATGTGAGAATGATAGAGGGAGGAGGGCTGGGGGCACAAATGAAATCCGAAGGAAAGATAAATGATAAAGACTGAGATGGTATAATCTAGGAATGCCTGGAGTTACAAGGATAGTGACTAAATGTACAAATTAAAAAATGTTTATGTATGAGGAAGAACAAAGGAATGTCAATATTGCAAAGGTGTTGAAAATAGATAGTATTTCATATTTTAAAATTTCAACTTATGTGTGAGACTAAATCAAAAAATGTTTATATGGTACAAAATTTGTATTTTGACTAGTGCATTTCCTAATATAGTTTATGTAGACAGCTTAATTGAACACTATAAGTACATGGAAACTTGAGTAAGACATGAGATTTTGTTGGTTTGTCCAGAGTGATGTCCTGATAAAACCCAGAGAGATTTGGACAGTGAATAAAAAAGTATTTGCAAAGTCCTCTTCGGGGAATGGTGAGAAAGGGGGAAAATTCAAGTTTCCCAAATTGAATTCTTGATATTCTCCTAAGCAGTGTGGACAACCAAAGCTATAGGTTGAGCCCCCAATCTTGGGGGTTGTTCATATGAAAGTTAACCCCATGAAGAATAGGTCAAGCCTACTTGAAATTAGGCCTAAGACTCACCCCCAAGAGAACTTCTTTTGTTGCTCAGATGTGGCCCCTCTCTCCAGCCAACACAACAAGCAAACTCACTGCCCTCCCCCGTCTACGTGGGACATGACTCCCAGGGGTGTGGACCTTCCTGGCAACGTGGGACAGAAATCCTAGAATGAGCTGAGATTCAGCGTCAACGGATTGAGAAAACCTCAACCAAAAGGGGGAAGAGTGAAATGAGACAAAATAAAGTGTCAATGGCTGAGAGATTCCAAACAGAGTTGAGAGTTTATCCTGGACGTTATTCTTACATATTAAATAGATATCACCTTGTTAGTTAAGGTGTAATGAAGAGGCTGGAGGGAACTGCCTGAAAATGCAGAGCTGTGTTCCAGCAGCCATATTTCTTGAAGATGATGTATAATGATATAGGTTTCACAATGTGACTGTGTGATTGTGAAAACCTTGTGTCTGATGCTCCTTTTATCTACCTTGTCAGCAGATGAGTAGAACATATAGAATAAAAATAAATAACAGGCAGAACAAATGTTAAAATAAATTTAGTTTGAAATGCTAGCGATCAATGAAAGGGAGGGGTAAGGGATATGGTATGTATACTTTTTTTTCTTTTCTGTTTTCATTTTATTTCTTTTTCTGTTGTCTTTATTTCTTTTTCTGAATTGATGCAAATGTTCTAAGAAATGATCATGATGATGAATATGCAACTATGTGATGATATTGTGAATTACTGATTATATATGTAGAATGGAATGATCATAGGTTAAGAATGTGTTTCTTTCTTGCCATGTTTTTTTAAAAAATTTTAAATTAATTTAACAAATTAAGAAAAAAAAACACACCCTCTTTTGTTGCTCAGATATGTCCTCAGTCTCTCTAAACCCAACTCTGCAGGATAAATCATTGCCTTCCCCACTACATGGGACATGACATCCAGGGGTAAAAATGACGTCCTGGTGGGAGATGACTCCCAGGGATGAATCCAGACCTGGCACCATAAGATCAACAATTCCATCCTGACCAAAAGGGGGAAGAGAAGTGTAATTAATAAAGTATCGGTGGCAGAGAGAGTTCAAAGAGTGGAGAGGCTACTCTGGAGGTTGCTCTTACTCAAGCTTCAGGTAGACCTTGCTACCTGTCATAACCTGCTAACCCCTAGGACCATTCCAGCCAATCCTAAAGAACACCTAGGGCAATATATAAGATTCCACAGGGTTCCAGGCACTAGAGTAACTTGTCAGAACTCTACAACCTCCAGGTGGGTCCCTAGTCCAGATAAATCCTGAAACCTAGCCCCGCCTCTCCAGAACATCAGATAGTTCCATCTCCCTACCCCATATTAGTGACAGACCCTTCCAATATGAGAAATTTACAATTGTCAAAGCCCAAACACCCCTAAAGAGAGGGATGGAAAGATCAAAGGTGATGGTGGAGTTATACAGAGTAGATAGGATTTAACAAATTAATATGAATGCTGAAACATTAAATTGATATCTCTTTTAGTATCTAGCATCTTAGAGCAGCTAGAAGTAAAAACCAAAAACTGAAATTATAACCCATGTCAATCTCTGAAATATGTTCTACAACTAATTGTGGTGATGTGCTTTGAAATTTATAGCTTTTTGTATATATGTTATTTTTCACAAAAAAGTAGATTGTGATCACAAAAAAAGGAGGAAAAAAAAGTAGATTGTGATGATAAAAAATATATAGAAGCGCTTTAGCCTCCTATATTCATTCTGGAGCAGTAGAAGGAAAAATATTAAAGGATCATATGGTAGCCCATGACAGACTCTGGGATCTGTCCTGTAACTACTTGTTGAAGAGTGCTTTGAAAACTATTGGCTTTCTATTTCTTTGCTTTGCATATATGTTATAGTATACAATAAAAAAAAGTTAAAGAAAAAAATCCTGGGTTCAAATATCAGCTCTTCAACTCAGTGGCTGTGTGACCTTGGGTAGATCATTTAACCTCTCTGTGCCTCAGATTCTTCATCTGTAAAATGAGGACCATAACACAGTAGATATCATAATACATTATCCTATGTATTGCATTATATATTATAATATATCAGATAAATTAGTTGATACATGTAAACTACTTATCACACTGCCTAGTTTAGTTAGCTCAGAGAAATTGCTCAATTAACACTGGCTGACACTGTCTTACCTCAATGCTAGTAGTTCTCAAAGTATGGACTGGGAACTTCCAGGGAGCCCATGAGGTCAAAACTATTTTCATAATACTGCAAAAAATCAGAGTTTTTCAGAGGCTACCTGACAGTGATAATCAGGACCAACCTACTGCAGAAGCATACATGAAAATCCAGTTGTCTACTATTGCCAGTTATTAAAGAGATTTGCAAAAAATGTAAAAAAAAAACCAAAACACCATCTTCTGCCCTCACCCTTTTCCCCCTAGTCTCTTCTAAGTATATACAATTTTTTGTGTTGCTTATTTCACTGAGCATGTTTCACAATTCTTCCATGTCTCATGGGTTGTTTCCAACTTTTGGCTTTTGCAAATATGCTGCTATAAACATTGGTATATGAGTATCTGCAATCCTGTTTTCACTCTCTTTGGCTATATACCTAGAAGTGGGATTACTGCATCATTTTGGTAATTTTACATTTAATTTTTTTTTTTCAGAATTAGAACTTCTTTACTGGCTATAACGACAATAAAAAGCTTTTCAGGAAGGAAATGATACTGATTATTTTATATTATGCAGACAGCTAAGATGTATGATATTGAGGGACATTAAAATAACAATATGATGTGACAAACTGAATTTGATTGGAACATTCTCTAGTAAGAGAGCTCTTAGGCCTCACACACCATCTATCTTAATTACGTACCTGTCCAAAAGAT
The DNA here is from genome assembly GCA_004026745.1 of Myrmecophaga tridactyla. Lineage (NCBI taxonomy): Eukaryota > Metazoa > Chordata > Mammalia > Pilosa > Myrmecophagidae > Myrmecophaga > Myrmecophaga tridactyla. The sequence continues at coordinate 16,090 of PVIY010019867.1, forward strand.
AGAAAACAACAGGAAGGATGTAGTTTTAATGAGCTTGGAGGACTTTAAATAGTTAGCTTGTTACAAACTTTTGCTGTTATATACCAGCAGGGCATTTAACTTTTAAAGGAACTGCTATATTGCTTTCCACAGTGGCTGCACATTTTTAATTCTCATCAACATTGCACTGGAGTTCCAATTTCTCCGCGTGCTCTTTAACACTGTTATTTTCCATTTTTTAAATATTACTCATCCTAGTTCCATCTCCTTACCTCATATTATCGACATCTCCTTCCAACCTGAAAAACTTAGAAAGTGCATAGCCCAAAAGAGTGAGAGAAAGATCAAAGGTGATGGTGGAGTTATACAGAGAAAGTGGAGTTTAAGAAACAAGTATGATTGCTGGATCATTATACTGATATTTCTTTTAGTCTCCAGTATCTTAGAGCAGCTAGAAGTAAAAACCTAAAATTGTAGAATTGTTACCCATACCAAACTCTGAAATCTGTTTTACAACTGACTGTTACACTGTGCTTTGAAATTTATTGCTTTTTTAAAAAACATTTTTTATTGTATAGTATAACATATATACAAAGCAAAGAAATAAAAAAGCAATAGTTTTCAAAGCACTCTTCAACAAGTGGTTACAGAACAGATCCCAGAGTTTGTCATGGGCTACCATACGATCCTCTCATATTTTTCCTTCTAGCTGTTCCAGAATATAGGAGGCTAGAGGGCTTAAATACTTTTTTATCATCACTATCGACTTTTTTTCCTTCATTTTTATGAACATATATACAAAAAAATCTATAAATTTCAAAACACAGAACCACCATTAGTTGTAGAACATATTTCAGACTTTAATGTGGGTTACAATTTCACAATTTTAGGTTTTTACTTCTATCTGCTCTAAAATACTGGGAACTATAAGAGATACCATTTTAGTGATTCATCATTCATATTCATTTGTTAAATCCTATCTTCTATGTATAATTCCACCATCACCTTTGATCTTTCCATACCTCTCTTTGGAGTTGTTTGGGCTATGGCAATTCTAAATTTCTGATATTGGAAGGGTTTGTCACTAATAATGGGGTAGGGAGATGAACTATCTGATGTTCTCGGGAGGCTGGGCTAGGTTTCAGGACCTATCTGGACCAGGGACCCATCTGGAGGTTGTAAATTTCTGGCAAGTTACTCTAGTGCCTGGAACCCTTGTCGAATCTTATATATTGCCCTAGGTGTTCTTTAGGATTGGCTGGAATGGTCCTGGTTGGGGGTTGGCAGGTTATGATAGGTAGCAAGGTCTACCTGAAGCTTGTGTAAGAGTAACTTCCAGAGTAGCCTCTCCACTCTATTTGAACTCTCTCTGCCACTGATACTTTATTAATTACACTTCTTTTCCCCATTTTGGTCAGGATGGAATTGTTGACCTTAGTGCCAGGTCTGGATTCATCCCTGGGAATCATCTACCACGTTGCCAGGGAGACTTTTCACCCTTGGATGTCTTGTCCCACATAGTGGGGAGGGCAATGATTTCACTTGCAGAGTTGGGCTTGGAGAGACTGAGGCCACATTTGAGCAACAATAGAGGTCCTCCAGAAGTAACTCTTAGGCATGCCTATAGGTAGTTTGTGCTTCTCCACTATCTACATAAGCTTCACAAGAGTAAGCCTCATGATTTAGGCCATGGCCTATTGATTTGGGTATCCCTAAAGTTTGACCCAGTATCAGGGGGTTCCCTGAGGGTAAAGTTTAATAATTCCATAGTCTTTCTCCCATCCCTCAGGGGACTTTGCCAATACTTTTTGATTATCTACTTGATATACTCTAGGATGTTTCCAGGCATTACAATAATCTATACAGGATTAATCTCTTTCTTATTCTGTGCTTCCTGTGTTTCAGTTGTTCAAATGAGCTATACAGATAGGTTGAATTAGATGATGCACTACAGAAAATTTCAGTTCCAGTTCAAATAAGCCTTTTTTCCATTGGTCTTAAGAGTATGTGTGTTCCGAATTACTTTAACCCCAACCTGTTTAGCTTTGTTCTTATCTCTAAATATCAGGTTATATATAAAACAGCCTCTCAAAATCCAGAAATAATAATCACCACTCCGGACTTAACATGTCTGCTCTAAAAGCTTACAATCTAGGCCCCTGCTTTCTTATAAGCATTTTCTAAAGGTGACCATACCATTGTTTGTTTGTTTGTTTTTTATTTCTGGCTTATTTTGTCTCACCAAATGTCCCACATGTTCATTCACATCATTACATGCCTCATGACATTCTTCTTTTTTGTAGCAGCACAACTTTCATTCATAAGTATACACCATCATTCGCCAGTCTGCCCCTCCGTCAGTGCCTCTGTTCTAGTCTGCTAGCTGCCGGAATGCAATATACCAGAAATGGAATGGCTTTTAAAAAGGAGAATTTAATAAGTTGCTAGTTTACAGTTGTGAGGCTGAGAAAATGTCCCAGTTAAAACAAGTCTATAGAAATGTCCAATCTAAGGCATTCAGGGAAAGATACCTTGGTTCAAGTAGGCTGATGAAGTTCAGGGTTTCTCTCGCAAGTGGAAGGGCACATGACGAACACAGTCAGAGTCTCACTCTCATCTGGAAAGGCACATGGTGAACACGGTCAGGGTTCTTCTCACATCTGGAAGGGCTCATGGTGAAAACAGTGTCATCTGCCGGCTTCTTCTCCTGGCTTCCTGTTTCAAAAAGCTCCCCAGGAGACATTTTCCTTTTTCATCTCAAAAGGCTGCTGGCTGGTAGACTCTGCTTCTCATGGCTATGTCATTCTGCTCTGCTCTCTCCAAATCTCTCATTCTCCAAAATGTTTCCTCTTCTATAGGACTTCAGAAACTAATCAAGACCCATCCGAATGGGTGGAGACATGTCGTCACCTAATCCAGTTTAACAACCACTCTCGATTACATCACTTCTCCAGGGAGATGATCTAATTACAGTTTCAAACGTATAATGCTGAATAGGGATTAGAAGAAACGGCTCCCTTTACAAAATGGGATTAGGATTAAAACATGGCTTTTCTAGGGGACATACATCCTTTCAAACCAGCACAACATCTTTCAGCCACCTGCATTCATCAGGCATCATGTAGAGGGCCCAAAGTCCACAGTCCATCAGCATTCTCAATTTTAGATAATTTCATTGATCCCAAGAGACAGAAAACCAATAAACATACACTCACCAAATAGGAAATTTAAACCTTCTCTTAACTCTTGTCCCTCACCCCATTATTTACCTCTGCTGTTGCTGTGGTAGTGCTGATGGTTTCCTTTTGAACATAGTTCATAGCATGCAATAGCAGTTTTCCCCCTGGACCCTGGACTTAAACACTCTTTATACAAGAATCATATCTTTGAAGTAATTCTTACGAGAACTCATTCATATTTCTAGTGTGAGTCAGTGGGACATGTAGGTCTATACAACCCCTTTCAATCTTGTTCATCTTCAATATGGTAATGTTACTTCTAGACCCACTAGAAAATCATCTTTGCTCCTATTTATTCCCTTACATTGAAGTTCAACCTCATTAGCTAATGGTTCACCCATCTCTAACTTCTATGTATTTCTAAGTCCCCTCTGTTCTATATTATAAGCCTCTGATTATACCTTTATGCTGGTCATAAAAGTGGACTCATACAGTATCTATCCTTTTGTGTCTGGCTAATTTCGCTCACCATTATGTCCTCAAGGCTTATTCATTTTGTCATGTGCTTCAGGACGTCATTTTGTATTACTGCTGCATAATATTCCATTGTATGTATATACCACATTTTGTTGATTCACTCATCTGTTGATGGGCAATCTATTTGTATCCTTGTGTCTAAAATGAATCTCTTGTAAGCAGCATGTATCTGGATTATGTTTCTTAATCCATATCTTTTTTTTTTTTTAATTTGCATATGGGCAGGAGGCACCAGGGATCGAACTCCAGACCTCCAGCATGGCAGGTCGGAGCTCTGCCTGCTGAGCCACGGCAGCCTCCCCATATCTTTTAATTGGTAAATTTAATCCCATTAACATTCAAAGTTATTACTGAAAAGTCATTTCTTTATTCCACCATCTTATCTTTTTTATTTTATTTGTCAGATCTATATATTCTTTTCCCTCTTTCTCTTTGTATTCTTTAAATTACCCTTAGTGGTACTCTTCAATTCTGTGCCCTCCTCCAGAGGATGCTCCACAGAGAGTGCGCCAGAGAGCACTCAGTACAGTGACTTGTTACAGGGCCGGCAGAACTCCTTTTAGTATTTCTTGTAGGGCCGGTCTCTTGTTGACAAATTCTTTCAAGACTTCTTTGTCTGTGAAAAGTTTCATCTCTCCCTGAATTTTGAAGGGTAATTTGGTTGGGTACAGAATTCTTGGCTGTAAGTCTTTCTTTTTCAGGGTCTTGAATATATCATAGCCCTGCCTTCTTGCGTCTAGGGTGCTAGTTGAGTAGTCTGAACTCAGTCTTATTTGATTTCCTTTGTATGTAGTAGATTGTTTTTCTCTTGCCACTTTCAGGATTTTCTGATTCTCTACAACATTTGACAGACTTAGTATGTGTCTTGGGGAAGGCTTATTTGGATTTATTCTGTTTGGAGTTCTTTGGATATCTTTGACTTGTATATTTATGTCCTGAAGGGTTGGGAAGTTTTCCCCCATCATATACTCAACTACTCTTCCTAGCCCTTTGCTCTTCTCTTCTCCTTCTGGGACACAAATGATTCTTATATTTGAGTGCTTTGTTTTGTCCATCATTTCCCTGAGTTCCCATTCAATTTTTTCCCATCTTTTTTGCCATTTGCTGTTTTGAGAATTTGAAGTCAATTATCCTGTCCTCTATATCACTTATTCTTTCTTCTGCTTCTTCAGATCTGATGTTGTGTGCCTCTATTATGTTTTTTATTTGGTCAACAGAGTCTTTAATCTCTGTGATTGCCTCTGTTTTTCTATTTATTCTTTCAAATTCCTCTTTATGCTCTTTTGCTGTCTTCTTGATCTCCTTTATGTCATTTGCTATCCCACTTATTTTATTAAGTAGAGTCGTATGAACATCTCTGATTAGTTGTTCCAACGTCTGTGTCTTCTCTGGTGTTTTAATTTGGTCATTAGGCAGGGCTGTATCTGTCTGCATTGTGATATGCTTAGTGATCTTGTGCTGTCTTCGTTGCATGTAAATATCTTGATTGATTTACTTTGGGAACTGATTTCTTTCAGTAGTCTAAGGCCTTGTGTTTGTGGGATGATTGCACAGCAGGAAGCAGTGCAGGGAGTGGAGCATTCAGTGCAGTGATTTGTTACAGGGCAGTTATAGGTACAGGTTGGGGATATTACGCTGATGCTTGTGAACGTGGGCGCCCAGCGGCCAGGGAGGAAGTAGCTGTGTGGGTGCACCGATCTGAGGGGCATAACCCTGGTGTGTGCTGGTCTAAGGCACTGGGCCCTTTGTGCGCGTGCATAGGACTGTGGCAGCAGGTCAGCATTATGCCTCCTTGGATTGGGGGGCAGATGTGACCCGACTATGCAGGTCGGCACTTTCTCAGGGATGGGAAGTGAGGCTGAGGCCTGTGAGGCTGAGACCTGTGAGCTTGCACGGTTCTAGGACTGCTGTAAAGTGGGGTTCTCAGAGCTGATGAGATTGGGGGCCTGTGCACATGTGTGGGCCTGGGAGAGCCGTAAACGGATGTGCTGAGCTCAGGGAGGGCGGGGTGAGGCTGTGCGACACTATGGGCGCAGGGCGGGGGTAGCCTAGGTATGGAGGTTAGTGCCCACAACATTTATGCACTAGCAACAGCCTGCAGGGAACAGGGAGGGGGAGGCAGTGCTCAGGAGGTGTGCAGGAGAGGTGGGTTAGGCTGCATTGGGGTGTGGGTGTGACACAGGTACGTGCACTAGGTCCTGGTGGGGTGGGGGTGCCTGGAGTGCAAGGAATGGGAGCAGGTGACAGGGTTTGGGTACATAAGGGTGTACGGTGAGTCACCGGTCACGGGGCTGCGCTGGTGAGGGTAACACACCCAAGGAATGTGGCCTGGCTTACCTCCTAGTCCCGGGCTCCCAACCGTGAACTCCTGCGGGCTCCGTGCCTCCAACACCAGGCTCCAGATTTCTGCCTCCCAGTTATTCGGCCTCTGCAACCAGGGCTGCTATATAAGGTGCAGAAGCCTCTCCCAGGTCAGCCGCACTCCCAAATTGCCACCTCAGTCACCCTTCTGTCCCTTCTCTAACTTTTCCATGGAGCGAGGCTAATCTCGAGCTACTCTAGTCAGCCATCTTCCTGGAAGTCCCATTCTATTGCTTTTTTGTATATATATTATTTTTCACAAAAAAGAAAAAAAAAGTTGATCGTGATGAAAAAAAAGTTACCCATCCTTGTGGCTGTGAAATGATATCTCATTATGGTTTTTATTGTGTTATCCAAATGGCTAATGATGTTGAGCATCTTTTCATATGTTCATTGGCCATTTATATATTTTCTTTGGAGAAATATCTATTCAAGTCCTTTGCCCATTTTTAAAGTTGGATTGTCTTTTTTGTTGCATTATAAAATTTTTTTATATATTCTGGATATTAAACCCTTATTCGATAAGTGGTTTGCAACTAATTTTTTTATTTTTATTTTTTAACATGGGCAGGCACAGGGAACCGAACCTGGGTCTCCAACATGGCAGGTGAGAATTTTGCCACTGAGCCACCGTCGCACTGCCCAGTTTACAACTATTTTATTCCATTCTGTAGTTTGTCTTTTCACTTTCTTGATAATTTATTTTGATGCACAAAAGTTTTAATTTTTGATAAAATAAAATTCATCTATTGTTTCTTTTGTTGCTAGTGATTTTGGTATCATATTTAGGAATTCATTGCCAAATCTCAGGTCAGAAAGCATTAACCCTATGTTATCCTCTAAGAGTTTTATAATTTTAGCTCTTAGAAATAGGTCCTCAATGCCTTTTGAGTATACACTATTAGGTAGGGGCCTAACTTCATTTTCTGCATGTGAGTTTAATTGTTAAAATACTTTCATTTGATCCAGTGTTTTGGTTTCCTGGCTGCTGAAGCAAATACCATGCAATGGGTTGGCTAAAATGACAGGAATTTATTGGCTCACATTTTCAAGTCTGGAAGTCCAAAATCGAGGCATCATCAAGGTGATGCTTTCTCCCAGAAGACCATGACATTCTGTGGCTAGCTGTCAGTGATCCTTGGTCCTTGACTTTTCTGTCACTTGCAATGCACATGGCAGCCTCTCTGGCTTTTCAGTTCTGTTGACTTCCAGCTTCTGGCTGCTCCCTGTGTGACCTTCCTATTAGGCCTTCAGTAACAGGACTAAGACCCCTGATTTAGCAGGGCCATGCCTTACCTAAAGGAACCTCATCAAAAGGTCCTATTTGCAAGTATTCATACCTGCAGGAATGGATTAAATTTAAGAACTTGTTTTTCTGGGGTACATAGCTCCAAGCCATTACACCCAGTAATAGATACCTACTTATATTTTATATTAGAAAAACAGGTAACATCCTTTTGTTATGTAATCTCTTTCCAGGTAATAACTACTTCAGTTTTCCTTCGGGTCAAAAGGACCAAGATCAGACATAAGAATTCTCACTTAAAAAGTGCTCACCCATCAAACATGGGAAAAATATTTTCTCCAGCAAAACAAAAGCCACTGGAAGTTCTCTTCTTTTCTTTTAGTTTATTCTGTTTTAAAATATGGAGCAATGGGATGATAAGTCTGGAACTAACTTTTAAATAGAAGATAGTTGAGCCTACAAGAGGACCAGGTGAAAATGCAATGGCCTTAAAAGTGTAGAAAATCCCACGCAAGCTTCCAAGTCCTCTTGTTCCCTTCTTTTTCTCTTGATCCTCTCTCCCCACAGTGTGACTTTCTTTTTAAAAAGCATACTTTTCCAAGTTGTTACATTAACAAATTTGCACTGATTTCTTTATCGTTGTCATCTAAAGACCACCTTGTCATCGGATGGTAACTTTTGCTTCATGCCAGGCCTGCTGCACTGTCTAATGTCACAAGTGTCTGCTCACATTAGCTCCTGGAGACTGGAGAAGATTCCGCATGGGGCCTTTCTCACAAGTTGATTTGACAGAATGAGTCCCCCTGCTAGCTCATGGCACTCATCAATTAGTCAGCCATCCTCAGGGACAAGGATTTAGAGTGCACCATATTCGGTTTCCAAATCAACTGCTGTCCCCTCAGGAAGCTGTGTTGCATTATTAAAGAAGATGTCTTCAACCACAGCACCATACTTAAACATTCATCCACATTAAACAAAAATGGGTAGAAAGAGACAACACAACAGTGCCCCAAACCTTTCACTGGGTTAACTCTTTCCTCATGCTCATCGTTGAGCATGACACTTCTTATTTTGTGAATCTGACCTTTGTTCACAAAAGGAAGTTTTTACATTACTTTGGATGGCTGTGAAACATTCTCCAAATCTTGGGGCTGAGGTCACAAACTCTCTGGCCTCTCCTTTTCATTGAGCTATAGCAAAGTTAATTCTAAAATTTTAACTGCAAGAAACAGCAAAGATTTATCCAGTACCTACCTGTCCTAGGAGTTTGAATGAAATGAAAGAATTATTTCTTAGTTAAAAATTAACAACTCTGAAAGTCACATTTTGATCACTGTAATTTCAGATAGTTCTAATTTTTTGAATAAAATATTTTATCTTTATCTTCCCCAAAGAGAAATTGACAGGATTACTTGAGAAAAGGAGACACCCTTTTTAAAGCTGCATGATGGCATAAATATGAAAATAGATTAAACTCTGCTTCCAATTTCCAAACATGTGTACTTCAATGAATATTAAATGGCAAGCCCCTATCACCATCATGACTTATTTACTCACCAGAGTTTTTTTATCAAAAAGGGGCTGGAGTTTCCTGCGGAGCATGAAAGTCTCCTGTAATTGAGTTTAGAGTAGTAAATCCACTAAACAGGCCACGGCCCCAGAGACGCCCCTGAAACCCTCCTGTCAGCTGGTGTTACATCACAGCTCAAACAAGCCATATTTGCCTGCTTCTGCTAAACACTGCTGTGGCCCAAAACAAAAAAAGAGAAGTCATTCCCCAGGGGATAAAGGAGGGCCGGGGGCTAATGGTGGGGGCTGGGAGGGCGGGTGGAAAACTCTCATTTAACAGCCGCCTGATGTCAGCTGGAATCATGATCTGAAACTCAGCTTGGGCAGAGAGCTGGCTAGGACCTTATTCTGTAGGGTGTCATTTCTTTAGTTCACCATCCATTACATAAGTACGTGATGGAACAGATAAGAAGCTTTTTCATGATAGCTGAGTCATGGAAGTCAAAGCCCAGAATTTCAGTGAGGATAAAGATACAGCAGTCTTAAGACCTTACATGCAAAGCTCCACATCTGGAAATAGAAGGGGACTCCAGCTAAGGCCTGCTGACCAGCCAGGGGTAGGAGTAAGAACATTTAAGCCAAAGAACCATCATTCATCCAAAAAATATGTTTTGATTGTTATGTATGCTGGTTAATGTGGTTGCTGAGGATATAAAGATGAGCAAGACATAGTCTTCATCCTAAAAGAACGAAAAATGTAGTAGGGGAAAACGTGCATCAACAATTATAGGGCAGTGCGACGGTAGCGCAGCGGCAGAGTTCTTGTCTGCTGTGCCGGAGACCCATGCGCACACACACACACACACACACACAAAACCAAATACAATGTCAGGTGCTGTAGGAGCAAAAATATGTGTTTAAAATAATAAGTTAGGAAGGCTTCTTGGAGGAAGTGACATTTAAGCTGGGTTTTTCAGAACTAGTAGGATTTAGCCAGGCAAAGGAAAAGGGTAGGGTGGGCATGGGGATGGCAGTGGAATGAGAAGCACTCATGATAGAGAAGAGACACAATCAAAAGGGATGGTGGGAGGTGCCCCTGTGAGGCTCCCAGAGACTTGGTATTTAATGGCTGGGGCCTAGATGATGGGTGTGAGTCAGGGCCTGAGGGAGACAGAGCTAGAGACATAGAAAGTGAGCAGCCAAATGGTCAAGGGTTTTCTCAGACTGGGCTAATACATTTGAAGCTTAACCAGAAAGCCATGGGGAGCAATTGAGTGTTAAGCAGGTGTTGTGGCTGCACTGTCTTTTAGAAAGACCAGTTTACCAGCGGTGTGTAGAGTGATTTAGAAAGAAATCCTAAGGTTGGAAAGAGGAAGTCCAGGCAGGAGACAGGTAACGGAATCCTTGAAAGGGATGGTGATGCTTTGAACATGGAAGGGCCAGTAGAGATTGAGAGGAGGGGACAATGGAAAAAAAAAATCACCTGGAAAAAAAATGATTTTTTTCCCGAAAAAAATCAGCAGGAATTGGAAAGCAATTGAATATGGGGAAAGAGAGCACAATCCAGGATGGCTGTAAGGTTTCTAGCTTGGGTGTCAGGTTACCAGTATCAGCAAATAAAAAGACATGAAATATTGGGGCTATAATGGTATTAAAAATGATTTGTTGTTTATCTGAAATTCATTTTAACTGGGCATACTTTATTTAATCTACAGCCCTTTTTGGGTGACGGTAAATGGCAGAGTCATTTACAAAACTGGGGATTGGAGGAGACACGGGTGTGGCAGAGGAGGGCCAGGAAGATAATGAGTTTACTTTTACTTATATTGAGTTTGAGGCATCCAAGAGGCATAGAGTTCTGATAATCCCCCAGTAACTCTTCTGCTCTTCTGTAGGGATAATTTTAGCTGGCACATGCCACTTAGCTAAAGACTGTACTTCCCAGCTTCCCCTGCAAAGAGTGCCATAGGACCAAACTCTAGCCAGTGGGATGTAAGAAGTGATGTGTGCTTTGCTCATAGAAGGACTGGGTGTTCACTCTCTTGACTCTTGACTCCCTTGACTCTTCCTGATTTCCACTGGCTAAAAGATAACCAGAACTGACACAGCCACCCAGGGCCAGGACACAAAAAGCACACGGGTGAGGATGGCAACACTATCTCACTTGCCGTGCTGGTTTGAATCTGTTATGTATCCCAGAAAAGGCCATGTTCTTTTAATCCATTCATGGCGGTGGGGGGGGGGGGGGCAGACCTATTGTGGGTGAGACCTTCTGGCTAGGCTATTTCAACAGAGATGTGACCCAGCCCATTCTAGGTGGATTTTAATCCTTTACTGGAGTCCTTTGTGAAGAGGATAAAAAATGATAAAAACCCAGAGAGCTTAGAGAGAAACACCCAGAGACATTTGGAAACAGCCATTGAAACCAGGACCCAGAGAGAAGGACCAGTGGATATTGCCATGTGCCTTCCCAAGTGACAGAGGAAACCTGGATTCCAGCAGCCTTTCCTAGAGAAGGTATCTTCCTCTTGATGCCTTAATTTGGACATTTTCATGACTTTAGAACTATAAATTTAAGACCTAATAAAACCCCATTGAAAAAAGCCAACCCATTTCTGGTATATTGCATTCCGGCAGCTTTAGCAAAGTGAAAACACTTGCCCCAGGCCTTCTATCTCTGAGTTATTACACGATAGAAAAATAAGCTTAGATGTACTCTAATACAGTATCAAAGAGGACATGTTCACTGGGCAGTTGGCTATACAGGTGTGCAGCTTAGGAGAGGGGAGTAAGCTAAAGAGAAACTACTAGGAGAGACGTGTTACGCAGGCACTGAAGAAGGCTTTACTTTAGAGGAGGTCGCCTCAGGGGAATGTGTGGTGTAAGAAGAAATAAGGACAAGAAAGTCAACCGTGATCTCTTTTTTTTTTTTTGGTGGGGGAAACTTTTTTTTTTGAGGAACAACTGTAAGCTTTACCTTCAAGTTAATAGAGATGTTCCAGGACTATCAGGATGGTGCTTGAGAGTTTTGTTTTTCATTCTCCAGGACTTTTTGCTCTTAATAGCCACACATAAATATCCCTTGCTAACAAATTCATTGGTTTGTATTTTCATTTCTATTTCAGCACTGCCTGAGAAATGATGTGTCCTTGTGCCCAGGGTGTATTTGGGAATTTGTGCAAGTCTTGGTGGTTGTGCTAGCATCTGTGCAAGGCCCCCAGCACTGCCAAGAAACAGTCTTCTAGAGTTCTCTCATTTTGGAAACAGTAGAGTATTTTTAAAATATCGTGTCAATTGTCTTTCCAAATCTAAAATTTTTGAAGGAAAAGAGTGTCCCAAACTTCCCTAAATAACATTTCATGCGTCTTCTATGTAAGTCTATCCCATTTCCCCAGACACGAGACTAAGGCTGAATTATACATAATATGATTTAAACTGTGATTCTGCATGGGGGAACAAGAGCACCACAGAGTTTGTGGGGTTTTTAATTGTGGAAGTTTCTAAGTATACCCAGAATTAGAATAAAAGGACCCTTCATGTAGACATCATCCAGCTTCAATAATTATCACCATTTTGCCAATCTTGTTTCATCTACTCCCTCCCTTTTTTCTGCTAGTATATGTTAAAGCAAATCCTAGATATCTTGTCATTTTTCTTTCACCAGAAAATATTTCAGTTTATCTTTCTAATTGATAAGTCTTATTTATATTCCACAATGCCATTATCAACCTAACAATCTTAACAACCATTCTTCAACATCTTCTAATCCCAATCCATTTTCAAACTTCCTGGTTGTCTCAAAAACATCTCTTTTTTTTTTTTCAAATGTAATTTGAAAAATGCACACCCCGTACAAACAATCCAAACTATATTTACAGTATCATCATAAGGTTGTGCATTCATCACCATGATCGTTTACATTACTTCAGAAAAAGAAATAAAAAGAAAACTTAAGGGTGGGCCACGGTGGCTCAGCAGATAAGAACGCTTGCCTGCTGTGCCCAAGTACCCAGGTTCGATTCCTGGTGCCTGCCCAAGTAAAAAAAAAAAAAAAAGAAAGAAAGAAAACTTAAAACATCCCATACCCCTTATCCATCCCCACCCTCCATTGACCCCTATAGTATTGCCTCCTACCAATTTAAAGACTTTCAATAAAGGTAGGCTAACTAAGACAGTATAGTGTAAAAACATCTCTTTTTATAGTTGGTTTTATCAAAGTCCGTGCACTTCATATAGTTGAGTCTCTTTGATATCTTTTAATTCTCAAACAGTTTGCCCAAACCATTGATTTGAGGAGGACCCAGGTAATTTATTCTGTAGAATGTCCTATATTCTGTTTGTCTGATTGCTTCCTCATGAAGTTATTTAGCATGTTCCTCTGTCCTAGTATTTCCTGTAAATTGGTACCCGTATTTAAGAATTTGATTAGATTCAAGATCAATTTTTCTTAGGCATGAGTACTTCATAGGGTAAAGTACCATTAAAAATATAATGTTTGGTTGTTTTAGTTTGTTAAAGCTTCCAGAATGCAATATACCAACAACAGAATGGCTTTAAAAAAGAGAATTTATTAAGTTGCAAGTTTATAGTTCTAAGCCTACAAAAATGTCCAAACTAGGGCATCAAGGGAAAGATACCTTAATTCAAGAAAGGCCAACGGGTCTGGAACACCTCTGTCAACTGGGAAGACACGTGACTGACATCTGCTATCTCTGGCTTCTCATTTCAGACATCTTCCCCAGGGGGCATTTTCTTTCTTCATCTCCAAAGGGCTCTCCTGGCTCTGAAGCTTTTTCCAAAATGATTCCCTCTTAAAGGGCAACCCCATCTTGAATGGCTGGAGACACATCTCCATGGAAACCACCTAATCAAAAGATCCCACCCACAATTGAGTGGGTTCTATCTCCATGGAAATAATTTAAAATATCCCACCCAGCAATATTGAATGAGGATTAAAGAACACGGCTTTTCTGCAGTACACAACAATTTCAAACTGGCATAGTTGCTTCACTTTTAATGATGCTAATTGATCCGTGAGTTCACGTAGTGTCAACCCATAAAATTCGGCATCCACTGTATACCTAGGGGTTTTGACATCCATTGCTGATTGTGGCCTAGATCCATTAATTCATTCACGGGAGCAGTGACTTTTTTTTTAATGGGAGTTGCATTGCACTGTTTGTTTTCATTTATTTATTTTTATTTTTTACATTTTACACTCTATTTTCTTCATTAAACAGAGGAATTATATAAAGCACCATGTTTAAAATTTCTTACATAAAAGATCACAGTATAGTTATGGATCTGCTATATCAGAGTTGACTACAAGATCTCTTTTGATATAAGGTACATATATGTATGATTACATTAGAAGTGAAAATAGTATAAGGTTGTAAATCTTTACTATTCACAATTTGCCTTTTAATCATTAAGATTTTACATTCCTAAATTTTTAATCTATGATATGCTTCTGACAACAGTTTACTGAAGAATTTTCTTTTTTTCTGACCACAGATCCAGTCATAATAACATTCATATCTTCAGAACAATATCTAAATTGTTTTCAAGTTATTTATTTGAAATGAATGACGCATATAGAATTATGTTAATACTGAGCTTTAAAAAAATAGTTTTATTCACAAACCATACAATCTATCCAAAGTGAACAATCAGTGGCTGTTGGCATAATCACAGAGTTGTCCATTTGTCTCCACAATCAATTTGAGAACATTTTCACTGCTTAAAAAAAATCCCACATCCCTTATACTCCCCCCATTATGGACACTTCGCATTGGTATAGTACCTTTGTTACACTTGATGCAAGAAGATTACAATGTTACTGTTAATATGGCCCATAATTTGCATTAGTTATATTTTTCCCCATATACCACCCTATTATTAACACCTTGTAATAGTGACATACATTTGTTCTGGTTCATGTAAGAACATTCTTATGTTTGAACAATTAACCACAGTCATTGTCCATAAATGTTCACTATGTTATATTGTCCCATGTTTTATCTTCTAGCTTTCCTTCTAGTGACATACACAATCATTCAGAGTAATGGTGACTTTTAAAAATTCTTGCATTCCTTCTGCCTTTACTATCTGGGATTCTTCCAGCTCCAGAGTATTGCTGGTTGAAGGAAAAATGGAGTTACCATGAGCTCAGGACCAAGTGAGGGTTCTGTTTTCCTGCTTTCCTTCACACTAAAAATAATTGGTTAACCCTCCCCAAAGAAGTCAGGCCTAAAAGCATTCCAAATGAAGTCAGCGTTCATGCTCAGATAATGTTGAAGTCAGTAAGTATCCTAGGAGAGGAACCTCAAGGGAGCTCAAGGCTGTTTAGGACCTGAGGTCTGGCCTCCAGGGATGGGCTTTGCTGACTTGGGGAGGGTTCTCTACTTGGCTTCCCCACCCCAACCCTAGACTGACTCAGTCTGGGTCTCTGGGTCCCTGACTCTTCTCCAGGGAAGTGGCAGACATTCAACAACTCACCCCAGGGACTAGACATCTGTCTCTGATGCTTTGATTTTCTGATGCCTTCCTCTGCATCCTCAGTTGGATTCTTTGCCACCCCTAGCCTGAGCCCTGGGCTGCATACCCTCCTCCTCTCCCTCGCACCCCTACCACCACCCCCTGCAGATGCTCTTCTTTGAGAACAGCGTTGGAACTGTCCTCCTGCTTACTGTCCCTCCATTAGTTCTTTCTTGGATCTCAAGTCTTCCAGAGAAGGCCCCATGGCAAATGGTCCCACAGGCAGGAACCAATTTCTGGATTTAATCCTCAGCTCCCAGGCTGTATGTTCACTCAGCAGCTAAATCAATCCCCCAGACTGTTCTTTTCCCATAAAAGATGGACCTTCATAGAAAGAGCTGCACCAACACTTGTTTCTTGGGGGAAGATGTATTTAAAATTTGATATAAAAATGTACTTCAGTAGGGCTCCTTGGTACACACTGTTGGCATTAATATAATGAGACTTTTAATCCACCCCAAGACATCATTCTTATAAATTCAGTGTATATAACAATAGTCTTCAAAATAATCACGTGCTTTCAGATGGTTACAAACCACTGAGGGTAATCTCTGTTATTTCTTTGTATTACCACCAGTAACCCTTAGGTTTAGGATGAGTTTTAGCTGTTTTTAAAAATCAAATCCACCCCGAAAGGAGGGTGATTTGCCCTCGCCAAGGACAGCATGAAGAAAGCTTGTTTCCTCTGCGCTGCCCAAGTTTGGTCACTAGATGGCAGGCTTACCTTCTAGAAAGAAGCATCTGGCTCTGCAGTCTGCCTCTGATTCTAGCTACACCCATGCCAGCACATAACAGCTTTCCCTTCAAGGGAATTGAGCTGGCTCCCCCAGCGGGAACATCTATCTTCTGCAGGTTAGTTGGGATCAGGGCCCGCTGGATTCCAAATCTCACAGCTTGTGGCTGCAGTGACTCTGCTGGGGAACTGGCAGTGCCTCCTCTTACCTGCCTGCCCCAGGTTTAGGGCTTAGAAAAGTCTCCAGCTTCACTTGGGCTGGTTCAAGGTCTCAGGTCTTTCAGGCTGTCCCAAACCTGGGGGGTGAGGGGTAAGGGGGATGCTATGCTTTATGCAAGCTTCCATTAACTAGAGGGCTCTCTTCTGGGTGTGGGGACTGCTGAGTGCTGAAAAGGAAATACCCTATACTGAGTCCACAGCTTTGTGAGCATGCAAGCCTCTCGGTATTCTTAACACTGCCCTCCTCTCATCCCACCCAGGATTTAGATATCCATATTTATAAGTTCTCCTTGGGCCAAAGATAACTGATTTGCCTCTGTATTCCTGGTGTCTGTGCACAAGGTGGGGGCTCAGTGAGTGCTTGTCAAATGAATGATTGGGTGAATGATTTATGTTGAGACTGAAAATCATTTACTTTAGCCCCCCAATTCTAGAAAGGGCCCAAGCATATTATATTTCTTCGGATACCTACTCATTTTATATAATATCACATAATACATAACATGATATGCTATATCACGTTTTGTCCCTTTTGTCAGCATGGCCAATGTCTGTAGGCTATTTACTAAGTGATGTGATGGCAGTTGAGGTTTCCACCCCACCTCTGAGCCTTGGCTCCCCACCCCCACCTCTCCACCCCCATCCCTGGCAGGCAGGAAGGAAGGGAGAAAGACCTTATAAGAAAGGAGAGATGTTCATAGCTTTAGTCATGGCATGGGTTGCCCTCACAGGTCCTTTTAAGAAAAATAGGCTCAAATGTGATGAAGATCGGGCTGATCCAGCCCCCAGGAGAAGGGGTTACCCAGCAATACAAAAGCCGAGCTCCCTAAAGAGGTCATTGTGACCTTAACAGCCCAAAGGTCAACACATCGAGATAAATCAGGTTTAGTCAGAGAGAGAGAGGAGCAGCAAAAGAGGCTGCTTGTTGGAGATTAGCTTAGACCAGAGAAGATTGCGTAGAGGCTGACAACCTGGGAACTGAGGATGTGGGATGTGAGGAAGGAGGGCACAGGACTGGCAGAGGAAGTGGCAAAAAGAAGCTGAAGCAAAAACCGGCTCACTGAACACTGAACACCTCAGGGTCAGAGACTATTGAAGGGAAAGCTGTGAAAAACAAGACAGTGCCTTGTTTTTCTTCCAGAGTCACAATTTAGGGGTAGGATTTGGTCTTTTCAAAACTGACTAAAGTAACTCACTCTCCATAAAGTGGAATTCTGGGTTCCGCTGGGGACAAAGAATCCCTCTCTCTTATCCCATAAATGCCCCTGTAAGTAGCTCTCGTTAGGGAAAAGAGAGGGACCCTGGCAGCAGAGGCACATATAGAAGGGAGACATGCAAGAAGGAAAGTGGGGACAAGAGGGTACAATTTAGGATACATGCACACACTTTGTCCTTTCTCCTCTGCCCCCAATTTCTGACTTAGCTTGGCTCATATGAGGGCCCTCTGGATGGACTTTGGTCCTGCTTCTCTCAGAGCCCTTGGTCCCTTGGTCCCAGACTCAGAAGATAACCTTCTCTGCATCCCTCCCACCCACTTTGCCACCATGGAGTAGAGTAGAGAGGGACTTAGTGGCAGTAAAGATAGGGCCACTGTTGGAGAAGAAACTACAAGTATTTACACCTTGCCATTCTCGTCTACCCACATGAGCGCCCTTAAAACAGGGCTACAGCATATAGTTGTGTAGACTGTGCACTGCCCAATGACATGAGGCTCCATTCACAACTCATGCAATCACATCTGGCAACAATACATGAAGGTAGAGAGGTATGAGGAACCCAGGAGCCAACCCCAAATGTCATTTCAAAAACACACATTGCCTTAAGAGGAACACCTAACCTTTACACAAGCATTTGTATGAGATTGACAGAATTTCAGATACCCGGTTGGTGAAAAATGATTGGCCCTCCCAGTTATTTCTCTACTGGAGAGAACTTTCAGGAAAATTACAAAGTCAGCTGTTCTCAAATTCTTATACTAAGTTGGGTATTTTTATTTCACTTACTTTTTCTTTTACAGCTCTCAGGAGCAACTTAGCCAGTATAATATGCTGATGGAAATGCATAATTGCATCCCAAAGTATAAGTTATAGGGCTAATTTTAGCCTAACGTGATTTGGAAGGGGAAGCCATAGTTGCAGATAGCCCAGAATGTGATTAAAACCCAATGTGGGTTGAGAATAATGGAGACATGACAGACCCCCTCATGATAGCTTGCTCCACACAATAGGCTAATGAAATCATGTACCCGACACACAGTGTATTTTCTGAAAACTGAAAATGCACTTATCATCTCTGCAGCTGATATGCCAGGTATTCTTTTTTCCTGTGGAGAAGAACATTAACTTTTTCTTATTATTTGTTATAACTTTTTAACTTGCTAGGAAAAACTCTGTGATTTGCCAGTACTACTTGTTTAACTCGGGGAGAATATATTGGCTCTGTTGAAAAACATCTCCCTTCCTTCGTGGGTTAATATTTTGGGAGGGAAATTTGAAAGGGAAAGTGAGAAACTGGCCATGAGGTTGGGAAGGAGAGAACGTGATGTGGCCAGAGCCACATGACTGGGCTTAAAATAAGGAAGAACTGGCTGGTTTCCAGAGACTGTTGGGGTGGGTTGTCCTTCAGCTACTGCGAGCTCAGCAGTGAACTTTATTTTGGTACAACCCTGAAACATTCCATCTTTGGGTGGGAGGGCTAGAAGGGAGAAGAGGTGGGCAAATGTGTTTTGGAGACATTATGATTTCCCCCCATAACAAGCCTTTTTTCATTCCACTCCTTCCACCAACTCTCGCCTCATTACTCTGCTTCCCTTCATTGTAAAAATTCTCAGAAGATTTATCTAACCTCATTGTCTACAGTTCCTATCTTTCCCTCTTGAAACCACTCTAATTCAGGCTTTTGCTTCTATTGCTTCACTAAAACCATGCTTGACAAAGTCACCAATGGCCTTCACATAGCCATTTTCTTCCAGAACATCAGCCTCCCCTGGTTTTCTTCTGTCTTACTACTTGTCCTTCTCAATCTTGGCATCAGTACTTGGGTGCCTAGTAGGCACCTTAAATAGATCCAAAAAGTAGAGGTTTGATATCCACCATTCAAATTTGTACCTTCCCATCTCTGTTAATACTCAGGCCAAAAACTTTATCCTTTTTAGTTTTTCTCACACCCCACAACCAATCCTCAGGCAATTCCTTTCTGATAGACCTTCAGAATACAACAGAATCTAACCTTTGCTCACCACCGCAATTACTATCACCTTGGTTGAAATGATCAATACCCCTTGCCTGAATTATTACAATTGTCTCCAAATTGATTTTTGCTTCTGTTCCCTTTCCCCATCTCACAGCCTATTCTCGACACATCAGTCAGGGTGAGTGTGTTAAAAATGTGAGTCCCATCATAGGATCTAGACTGCCCTCTTTCTCTTATGTCCTGTTGCCTCCCTCTTTCCAAGGAGAGCATGGTCACTTCTAGGTAGGCAGTCAAAAGAAAGGACAGGTGGACTTAGGGCCAGGCCTGAAATACCAAGTAGGATTTGAATGGGTAAGCGAAGGGAAATGCCACAGGTAAGTTCTGCAAAGCAGTGAGTCTCTGAGTAGCATGTTCAAAGCCTGGAGAAGGGACAGGTCAGGTGGACACCGATGCTCATGTGCCTGGAAAGATAGACTTGGGTCAGCTAGTGGAGGGCCTGGAATGCCACGCTAAGGAGTTTGGCCTTTATCCTGCATTTTCCAGTAGGCTTGGCCATGAGGGGAGAGGGAACAACTATAAAATTCACTTAGCATAGTTATCTCAGCTGCCTGCCAAGTAGTCTATTTAGTCCAATTCACAGGCAGAGCTTTGTTGAGCATTGAGAAGTCACTTGCTCCGTGTGAATCCAATCACCACGGCAGGCACACCTCAAAGAGGGAATACACAGCCGCCTCTGAAAAGCCTGCCCCACACTCTGGCAACTCAATTCATGAATATGCTTTTCCAATGTCTGATGCTGCTACTTAGCAAAGATATTATGGGAGAAATCTTGATTTGACCTTTTGTATCTCTATCCATCCCACTGTGCTAAAAGCAATTATGTGCATCTTATGTGTGGCTGTTGGAATGGGGAGTCACTTAGCGACGGGTCCTTTTCACACTCCAACTGTCCTCACGCTCATTCCTTCCTCCTCTCACAACGGCCAGCACAGCAGGCTCCTCCGCTGCTTGGCAGATTCTAAAATGGCATTAGGGGGAGGCAAGCAGGGGTGTAAACAGGTGGAAACAGTTCCTGTCATGGCGATTAGCATTCCCCTTGGCCAGGCACAGCTATGAATGAAAGAATGGGGCTACAAGGGGACAAGGAGAAGAAAGCTGGCTGGGGGAGCAGGGGGCAGAAGAGGGAGGAACTTGTCAAAGGCACAGGCAACTTTCTACAAAATCTTCCTACGAAGCAAAGCAATCTCCGTATCTGGGCGGGGCACATCTCTGTCTGGACAAAGATGACCTATCAGTCATCTCTTTTGGCCCATAGTGGTTTATGTGTGCTCATAAACTTTATGCGTGATTAAATATGTGCAAGTATTGATGTCTGCATGTATAAGAGTACACACTTATGTCTGTTCACTTCTGCATCGTGTTGTGAACATCCGAATGCCTGGATGAATGCTTATGTGTGAGCCATGTCTTTGTACTTGCATTTATGGGTGTCCACGAGAACACATGTTGGTATATGTCTTTATCTGTCTTAGGATATGTCTAAGGAGCATGCAGTATGTATGACTGCGTGCATGTCATTGCTGAATGTAGTATATGCCTCTGTCTGTGTACCTGTGTGTTGGCGGGGGAGGTGTACATGGTGGCATGTATGAGGAAAGAGTTAACTGGAAAAGAGCTCTTCAATCCCTCTTTGTGATGGAACAGCTCAAAATGACTGTGTGGGTCACTCTGGCCAGAGAGAGAGAAACCCTGAATTTATGAAATAACCTAAGAGTCTGGTTCTTCAGGAACTCATCTCCTTAACTCGGTGCCCCACTTCCCCCAAACCTCAGTCCTAGATATCATGGAAAGGCAGACCACAGGAAGACAACGGAGGAACAGGGTTAAAATGCTTGGAGGCAGGACCCTGGAGGAATTAGGATGAGACGATCAAGATTCTTTTCTGAGCTTTTGTGTATAAATAATTTACAGTGGAAAAGTGAGCTGGCCTCTTGGGCAGGAGGTAGAGGCAGACAATGAAATAATGCAAGTAAAGTGATCTGCTCCCAACACAGCCTTACCCCTAAATGAGTTCAGACTACGCTGGAGGGAGAGAAAATAAAAACTGACAGGTGGGGGATGGTCATCAAGGCTGACAGACCATCTCAACTCTCTGGAAGGACAGAGGACAGAGCAGTTTGTCCAGAGTAAAGTCACCTGATGGGGCCACCACTGATATGTGAACCTGGGCAGAAAGGAGAAAATGAGCAATGCCTGCCATCGGCACTACGTGCTACACACACACACACACACAAAACCACCCCAAACACAGCAGATTTTACTGTAATTGGCAGTTTCTTGCTACCCCAACTTCTAATCAGCAGTGTGGGACTCAGATTACTTCATTACCCACCCTTTCGTTCACCTTTGAGCCTCTCTGATTATTCTTAAATAATGGAAAAGGTGATAAAACTGCAGGGTCAGGCTGATCTGGTTTTTAAATTGTCCAAGAGACTCACTGAGACCACGCAGACAGACCTTTTATGATTATTCGTTGATTGTTCATTGTATGCAAATTTTTAAATACAGATTTTAAAAAAACATAAAAATTAACCACCAGGATACAACTTGGAAATAATCAACATTTAAAATGTTGATTATATCTTCCCTGGCTTTTTTTTTTTCTGAGTATATAGCTATCGCTCTCTCTGTTATGTATGTATGTATGTACATGTTATTTTATAACTTCTTTTTCCACTTATTAATATGTCTTACGTATCTTTTTTCATGTCAATAAAAACCTATACTATTCTTTTTGATGGCTACCAAATACCTCATTGTGAGAGTGTACCATATTAATTTAACCAATCATTTGTTTGATATTTAGATTTTCCTTTTTTTTTCCTCTGAATTTTCTAATTTAAATATAATAATCAATGAATAAAAAAAGGTCTTTTATATTCTCTTTGATGGTGCTCGTAGCAAAGATGACATTAAAAGCAGACAACTTCACCAGAAGGAAAGCTAGAGGGTAAAAACTGGGACTGTTTAACTTACCAAAACCTTAAGTACACAACGTCAGTGGTTAATTGCACAATTAGAAAGTTTTTACATGAACCAGAACGAATTTATGTCACTATTACAAAGTGTTAATAATGGGGTAGTAGATGGTAAAAATACAATTAATGCAAACGAAGGCCTATAGTTAACAGTAACATTGTAATATTCTTTCATTAATTGTAACAAAGACACTATACCAAAAGTAAATGTCAATAATAGGAGGATATAAGAGAGGAGTATGGGATTTTGTTTTTCCTTGCTTTTTGGAGGAAATGGGAATGTTCTCATATAGATTGTGGTGGTAAATACATAACTATGTGATTATATCAGGAGTCGCTGATTGTTCATTAAGATTGATTGTATGGTGTGTAAATAAAACTGTTAAAAAAAAAAAAAAAAGCAGACAGGTTAACTCCAGGGTTTCATCATATCTTGAGAATAATTTAAAGAGGCCCAAAGGTGACCTGGGATGGTGAATAAGATCATGCCAGGACCCAAGCTGCTGGAAGCTGGAGTTTGGGAAAGCTCCAGATGCCATGACATCTGCAATGTTTGGAGGGTTTTCTGGAGTGATGTATGTTATCTCAGGCATCACTAACTTTCTCCACGAAGCAACCTTTCTATTCTATCCAGAGACAACAACACTGTACCGCGGACCAATCACCCTCTGCTCTTTGCCTTTCCAACCAGCAGAAGGGGCCAAGACAGAAAGAGATGTCAAGGAGACTTGTTCTGTCTTGACAAAGAGTTTGAGTAAAGGATTTCATTTCATTTTATTTTTCCTATTAAGACTCACTTAGTCTGTTTTTTTTTGTTTTTCAGAAGTTTGTTTTACCTGCTTCTTCCATATTTGAGTTCTTTATAATCAATTCTGTTTATTCAGTTCACTCATTCATTTATTCCATTTATTTATTGAACACCTACTATGTACCATCCATTGTGCTGGTACTGCAAACACAACAATGAGTAAAACACAGTCCTTGGCTTTCAGTTATTTCCTGTATTGGACAGGGAGGTAGAGAGATAAACCCTGAATCACAGCCCTCACTCACCCTTCTGGACCCCCTCCCCAGGTAGGGAGGGCTTTCCCATCTGGGCTCCCACATCTCAGGATTGCAGTCCTCAGCACAGAATCATCTGCACTTGAGACTGAGTACCTGTAAGGTCAAGGACTATGTTCTACTTACCTCCACATGTCCAGTACCTGACCCAATGCCAGATACAAAGCATTAAAAAGTGTCCAGTGAAACTGAATAAGTGATACAATGTGACAGCCACCACCAATTAACCTTAGTCCCTGTGATGGTTTGGAGCTGCATGTGACATGTTCTTAAACTTAATCTATTCTTGTGAATGTGAATCCATTGTAAGTAGGACCTTTCGATGAAGTTATTTCAGTTAAGGCTTGGCCCACTTCAATCAGATGGGTCTTAATCCTATTACTGGAGTCCTTTATAAATGGAATGAAACTCAGCTAGAAAGAGAGAAAGTCACAGAGGGACCAGCCAGAAGCTGAACATCAATAGAACCTGGAAGAGAAAGGAGAGACTAGGAGACTCTGCCTTGTGCCTTGCCATGTGACAAGCTAAGGACCAAGGATTGCCAGCAACTAACTCCAGAAGGCCAGTCTTTGAGGAGAAAGCATTGTCTTGATGATGCCTTGATTTGGACTTTTCCCTAAAATCTAAACTGTGAGCAAATAAATTCCCATCATTTAAATCAACCTATTGTATAATATTCACTTGAGCAGCCCTGGAAACTAAAGGAGCCCCCACTGCATCATCATTCCAGCTCTCAGCACTGACGATTTGTGCCCTGTGCTCCTGCCAAGCATCTCCACTAAACCTGTGGATTCAAATCCCTTCTCCTCCACTTACTACATAATGTGGGTTAATAACCTAACAGATGTGCCTCAGTATCCTCATCTATAAAATGGGGTAATAATAAGACCTACTTCATCATAGGGCATAGAGAGGATTATTTGATTAATATATGTAAAGCCCTGAGAACAGGAGTGGACATATTGGAAGCTCTCAATAAGGGGCAGCTGCTGAGCCCCCAATCTCGGGGTTTGTTCATAAGAAACTTAACCCCGCAAAGGATAGGCTAAGCCTACTTAAAATTAAGCCTAAGAATCACCCCCAAGAGAACCTCTTCTGTGGCTCAGATGTGGCCTCTCTCTCTCAGTAAACACGACAAGCAAACTCACTGCCATCTCCCTCTCTATGTGGGACATGATTCCCAGGGGTATGGACCTTCCTGGCAATGTGGGACAGAAATCCTAGAATGAGCTGGGACTCAGCATCAAGGGATTGAGAAAAGCTTCTCAACGAAAAGGGGGAAGAGCAAAATGAGACAAAATAAAGTGTCAATGGCTGAGAGATTCCAAACAGAGTTGAGAGGTTATCCTGGAGGTTACTCTTACACATTAAATAGATATCTCTTTAGTTAAGGTGTAATGGAGAGGCTGGAGGGAACTGCCTGAAAATGTAGAGCTGTGTTCCAGTAGCCATGTTTCTTGAAGATGATTGTATAATGATATTTCGCAATGTGACTGTGTGGTTGTGAAAACCTTATGTCGATGCTCCTTTTATCTACCTTATCAACAGACAAGTAAAACATATGGATTAAAAATAAATAAATAATAAGGGGAACAAATGTTAAAATAAATTTAGTAAATTGAAATGCTAGTGATCAATGAAAGGGAGGGGTATGGGGTATGATATGTGTGGTAGTTAGATTCAGTTGTCAACTAGGCCAGGTGAAGGCACCTAGTTCTGTTGCTGTGGACATGAACCAATTGTACGTGAACCTCATCTGTTGCTCATTACATCTGCAGTCGGCTAGGAGGTGTGCCTGCCGCAATGAATGATGTTTGACTTAATTGGTTGGTGCTTAAATGAGAGAGCACAGCCCAAGCAGCTCAGCATATCTCATCTCAGCACTCGCAACTCAACCCAAGCCTTTGGAGATGCAGAAAGGAAGCACCCTGGGGAAAGTTGTTGGAACCCAGAGGCCTGAAGAGAAGGCCAGCAGAAATCGTCCTATGTCTTCTCACGTAAGAAAGAACGTCAGATGAAAGTTAGCTGCCTTTCCTCTGAAGAACTAATGAAATAAATCCCCTTTTATTAAAAGCCAACCTGTCTCTGGTGTGTGGCATTCCGGCAGTTAGCAAACTAGAACAGATTTTGGTACCAGAGAGTGGGGTGCTGCTGTGGTTTGCAAATACCAGATATGTTGGAACAGTTTTTTGGATGGCTAAAGGGAAGATTTTGGAGAAACTGTGAAGAGAATGATGGAAAAGTCCTAGAGTGCTTGAAGAGACTGTTGGTATAAACTGAACCACTGCCAATTTGGACAAAGGGGGACACAAAAGGGACAAATTGGAGTTTGCAGAGTGAGAACCATGGAAACTCGGGTCTGAAGCCAAGAAACCTCAGCCAGGAGACTGAACCCACCCATATACATGGAGAGGGTGAGTCTGCCCTGAGGACAGAGGATGAGTCTCCCACCTTGTTGCAGTGAAGAGTCATACAGCCTCAGGCCTTGGAGAAGGTACAGCACGCTCCTTGGGGGACTGGGGAGAGCCTGGCTGCCACCACATGGAGGGGCTGAGCGTGTGCCCCAGAAATGGCAGAGAGCCCAAATGTGGCCCTGATGCCTGGAGAGAGTGGAGCCGAGAAAAAGGTGGTTTCCTCAGTGTTCCCCGAGGTTGATTCCCACTGCATAGGCCCTTGGAAAGGGTGGGACTGTCACTTTCTAAAGCTGAAGAATGAATGACTTTCAGACTTTGAAATCCAATGGTGTTTGCCCTGCAGGTTTTACATCTGTGTTCCTTCCAATTTCTCCCTATGGAAATGAAAAGCTGTATCCTGTGAATATCCTCCTTTGCATACTGGCATCAGACAACTTGTTTTGAGATTCACAGGTCCACAGCCAGAAGAGAATTTTTTGCACCCTAATATTGTTTAAGGTGATGTGTGTAGTTGCCAAGTTGACAAGGGGTGGACATGTGGTAGTTAGATTCAGTTGTCAACTTGGCCAGGTGAAGACACCTAGTTCTGTTGCTGTGGACATGAGCCAATGGTACGTGAACCTCATCTGTTTCTCATTACATCTGCAGTCGGCTAGGAGGCGTGCCTGCTGCAATGAATGATGTTTGACTTAATTGGTTGGCGCTTAAATGAGAGAGCACAACGTAGCACAGCCCAAGCAGCTCAGCATAGCTTATCTCAGCACTCGCAACTCAGCCCAGGCCTTTGGACATGCAGAAAGGAATCACCCCGGGAAAAGGTGTTGGAACACAGAGACCTGGAGAGAAGGCCAGCAGAGATCATCCTATGCCTGCCCACGTAAGAAAGAACGTCAGATGAAAGTTAGCTGCCTTTCCTCTGAAGAACTAATGAAATAAATCCCCTTTTATTAAAAACCAACCTGTCTCTGGTGTGTTGCATTCCGGCAGCTAGCAAACTAGAACAGTATGTATGAATTTTTTTCTGTTTTATTTCTTTTTCTGAGTTGATGCAAATGTTCTAAGAAATGATCATGATGATGAATATACAAGATGATATTGTGAGTTATTGATTATATAACAAGAATGGAATGATCATATGGTAAGAATGTGTCTATATATGGTTATATTTTATAAACAAAAATAAATAAGGGGCAGCTGCAAACCCTACTGTGATTATTATCACAAAGGGAAAAAAGCTTTCCTTGGGTGTGCCTTTCAGCCAGCCTTGGAAGGCTTAGCTTTTGTCATAGTTTTAATGCTTTAAAAGTTTTGCCCTTTTAAGTTCCTTCTTCATCTCCCCAGAGACATTGGACCATGCCTCCATGAAAGTTCTTAAGTGCAGCATGATCTGTGCTGCTTAGGTTTACCTAAACCAGAGTACCTGGCCTCCCTCCCTCTCCTGAATCAACCAGAGTTCTTGGCTTGTCTCATGTGGGGATTGAAGGACAATCTTTGTGGGAATCTGACGATTGGCTCCAAAATTGCCTTTATAATTTTCTCCAGGACACTGGAAACCCTACTCATGCTAATAGGATGTTTCTGAAGTGGGTATATAGACTTCTAACTCTGACCCCCATCAACAGTAAATGACATGTGCCCTGATTTGTACATCCACGCTTTGCAATGGGCTACACAGAACCATTCACATGTTCAAAGTATTTTGAGATCTATTGAATACTTTTTAGCACAGGCCTATCTGGAATTAGGTAAGCTGGGTAGGGTCCAGACAAGGCAAGCTTTTGACCAAAAGCAAAGGAGGTGAAGTCTGTTCCCAAGTATACTCATCCGTCCACCAGGCCCTGTTTGTTTATTCATTCAATGGATATTCATTGAGGCACAATGTCCAGTGCTGAGATAGTGAAAGGTCAAACACAGAATCTGTGCCTTTGGAGCTCACAGTCAACTGGGGGGTATAGGTAATAAGCAGATTGTATAACACCAGCCACTATATGCTATGATGAGGGAAGAACAAAGAGTTCTGGGGATATGTGGCAGGGGCAGCAAACCCAGGCTGAGTAGAGGATGGGTAGGGAAGGCTTCCTTGAGGAAGTGATATCTGTATTGAAATTTGATGGATGAATAAGAGTTAGGCAGTCAAAGGAGTGGTAGGAAGGGAGGTGTTCCCAGCGGAGGGCATAGCATGTCTAAAGACCAGAAAGTAAAAGAGATGAGAAAAGTGTACGAAAGATACGTGAGTTATACGTTTATAGAATTACAAAGGAAAGGGTGATGAGAGACAAACTTATTTCAGGGCACGTTCAACAAGCTACTAGCAGTGCGGATTTAGGTAAATTGGCTCAGCGCTCTATGTATTACTTTCTTGTTTGTAATGAGAGCTGTAGTAGGTCTGTCAAGGTGATTAAATGAGATAACTTACATAAAGGACTCAGGGTGGGAGAAACACAGAGGAGGAAGGAGGGGAGAGTGAAATCAGTGCACAAGGATTTCTCCAGGGGCTCTTGGGTTAGAAAGCCCAAGCATAGAGAGGTCCTCCCCTCTACTGTCCTCCCAGCCCCCCAGTGGGCGGAGGCTGCCTCCAGCAAAGCACATGATCTACTTTGAACTGATGCAATGTGTGAACTTCTGCCAAGTGCCCCCAGGAGCCTGCCCAAAACAAATCTTACCATAAGAATAACATGGCTGTCAGATTGATATTTGAGTACCACTATCTGTGTTTTAAAGGAAAGGAGGGAAATGCTCTAATTAATTAGCTAGAAAGGGCGAAAGGTGAATGCATATATATGTATGGTAGGGCAGTGTTGAGTAAAAGGAGTAGAGAAAGAGAACGTCAATCAAGATTCATTAAGGTATATTGAATTAAGGTGGAGGCAGTGATAAGTCATTATTGACTTTTAGGACAAAGTTTTATTGTGGAGCAAAATCCAAAGTGCAAAAGGGTTGTTTGATGACTAAACAGCTCATTGATATGCATAAAC
>PVIY010019868.1:0-45127 GCA_004026745.1 Myrmecophaga tridactyla
CAGTGCCAGCTCCACGGCCCCCAGGAGCTCAGGGTCCAGGGGGAGCAGGGCCAAGGAGAGCCAGTGGCACAAGCTTCACTTGGGTGTCTAGAACCTTCCAGAGGGTTCCGAGAGTGGATCCACTGCCCCTCTGGCCCCTCTCTGCTTCCCCTCATAACAGAAGGAAGACCCCCCTACCTTCAGTGGGCAGAACCTGGCCAAGTCTGGCCCGGACAGGTCTTAGAGTCCACTAAGAACACAGACGCACCATGGTGGCGGCCTTGCCTAACTGGGGACTCCAAGACTTAGTGTTTTTACTTAAATACAGAACAGTCACTCCCTTCGGCTCTCAATCCAGTAAGTTTTGACGAATGCATGAAGTCGTGTAACCAACAAGACAATCAACAACACAACAACAACACAATGAGGAATGGTTCCATCATCCAAATCCCCCTGCAGCATTGCAGCCCCTGCCACTGTGTCAGCTCGTTCCTTTCCATTGCTGACATTCCATCGTGCAGATGTAGCTCGGTTTATTGATCACTCATCCCTCAGTGGGTATTTCGGTTGTTTCTACTTGGAGCTATTGTGAATAAAGTTGCTAAAACCATTCTCTACATATATTTGTGTTAATATGAGTTTTCAATCCCCTTGGGTAAACACCTGGTGTGGGATTGCTGACTGATACGGCAAATATATATTCGACTTCATAAAAAACTGCCAAACCATTCTCCAAAGATGCTTTGTGGTGGTTTGCAGCTGTCTGACCCCAGAAAAACATGTTCTTAGCTTAACCCATGCCTGTAGGTTGAACCCATCACAAGTGGGGCTTTTGATGAGGCTCCTTCAGTTAAGGGGAGGCCCCGCCCTTCGGGATGGGTCTCAACCCTATTCCCAGAATCTTTCAGAAGAGAATGAAATTCAGACAGAGAGAAGCAAGCCATAGGCAGTGGCCAGAAACTGAAATCAGCGGGACCTGGAGCAGGGGCCAGGAGAGGCTGCCATATGCATTGCCATGTGCCAAGGAGCCCAGGAAAGGAGACAGCCTGCAGCCAGCCCCAGAACGCCAATCTCAGGGAAGAAAGCATCGCCTTGATGACACCTTGATTTGGACTTTCTTTTAGCCTCAAACCGTAACCAAGTAAACTCCCATTGCTTGAGCTGAGCCTTTCATGGTGTCTGTCTGAGCAGCCCAGGAAATGCAAACAGGCTTCTGAACATTTGCACCCATCCCCAGTGATGGGTGGGGCTCCAGCACCACGTCCTCTCAGCACTTGGTGCTGTCTGTTTGTGGTTGTTATATTTTGTTTGTTCTTCCAGCCATTCCAATAGGTATGAAAAGTTGCTTCCTTGTGGCTTTAATTTGCTACCTGAATTTAAGATGTATTACGAAGCTTACAGTGGTCAAAACAGCGTGGTACTGGCATAAAGATAGATATACTCACCAATGGAATCCAATAAAGTGTTCAGATATAGACCCTCTCATCTATGGACAATTGGTCTTTGATAAGGCAGTCAAGCCAACTCACCTGGGACAGAACAGTCTCTTCAATAAATGGTGCGTAGAGAACTGGATATCCACATGCAAAAGAATGAAAGAGGATCCATATCTCACACCCTATACAAAAATTTAACTCAAAATGGATCAAAGACCTAAACATTAGATCTAAGACCATAAAACTGTTAGAAGAAAATGTAGGGAAATATCTTATAAATATTATATAGGAAGTGGTTTCCTAGACCTTACGCCCAAAGCATGAGCATTGAAGACAGAAATAAATAAATGGGAACTCCTCAAAATTAAACACTTTTGTGCATCAAAGAACTTCATCAAGCAAGTAAAAAGACAGCCTACACAATGGGAGACAATATTTGGGAACAACATATCAGATAAAGGTCTAGTATCCAGAATTTATAAAGAGATTGTTCAACTCAACAACAAAAAAACAGGCAACCCAGTTACAAAATGAGCAAAAGACTTGAACAGACACTCCTCAGAAGAGGAAATACAAATGGCCAAAAGGCACAAGAAAAGGTGTGCAACTTCCCTGGCTATTAGGGAAATGCAAACCAAAACCACAATGAGATATCATCTCACACCCACCAGAATGGCCATGATCAATAAAACAGAAAACAACAAGTGCTGGAGAGGATGTGGAGAAGAAGGCACACTTATCCACTGTTGGTGGGAATGTCAAATGGTACAACCACTGCGGAAGGCAGTTTCGTGGTTCCTCAGGAAGCTAAGTATAGAATTGCCATATGACCCGGCAATACCATTGCTAGGTATCTACTCAGAGGACTCGAGGGCAAGGGCACAAATGGACATTTGCACACCAATGTTAATAGCAGCCTTATTTACAATTGTGAAGAGATGAAAACAGCCCAAATGTCCATCAACAGATAAGTGACTATACAAGCTGTGGTATATACACGATGGAATATTATGCAGCTGTAAGACAGAATAAAGTTATGAAGTATGTAACAACATGGATGGACCTTAAAGACATTATGCTGAGTTTGATTAGCCAGAAACAAAAGGACCAATACTATATGGTCTCACTGATATGAACTAACATTAATGAATGAACATGGATAATTTCAGTTAAGAACAGAGATAAACAGGAGATAGAAATAGGATATTGAGTAACTGGAACTGAAGGGATACAGTTTGTGCAATGGGACTGATTGTAAAAATTCAAAAATGGACAGAACAATACTACCTAACTGTAATACAATAATGTTAGAACACTGAATGAAGCTGAATGTGAGAACAATAGAGGGAGGAGACCTGGGGGCACAAAGGAAATCAGAAGGAAAGAGAGACGATAAAGGTGAGAAGGTATAATCTAGGAATGCCTAGAGTGTATAATGATAGTGACTAAATGTACAAATTTAAAAATGTTTTTGCATGAGGAAGAACAAAGGAATGTCAATATTGCAGGGTGTTGAAAATAGATGGTAATTCATATTTTAAAAGTTTAACTTATGTGTAAAACTAAGGCAAAAAATGTTTATTTGGTACAAAACTTATAATTTGACTAGTGCATTTCCTAACATAACTTATGTGGACAGTTTAATTGAACACCATAAGTACATGGAACCTTGAGTAGGGCATGAGTGTTTGTAGGTTTGTCCAGAGTGATGCCCCGATAAATCCCAGAGTGATTTGAACAGTGAATAAAAAAGTATTTGCAAAGTCCCCTTGGGGAAATGGTGAGAATGGGGGAAAATTCAACTTCCCCCTGTGGAGAATTCCTGATAATCTCACAAGCAGTGGGGACAACCAAAGCAATAGGCTGAGCCCTCAATCTTTGGGTTTGTTCATATGAAACTTATTCCCACAAAGGATAGGTCAAGCCTACTTAAAAATTAGGCCTAAGAGTCACCCCCAGAGAGCCTCTTTTGTTGCTCAGATGTGGCCTCTCTCTCTCAGCCAACACGACAAGCAAACTCACCACCTTCCCCCTCTCTATGTGGGACGTGACTCTCAGGGGTGTGGACCTTCCTGGCAACATGGGACAGAAATCCTAGAATGAGCTGGGACTCAGCATCAAGGGATTGAGAAAACCCCTAGAATGAGCTGGGACTAGCATCAAGGGATTGAGAAAACCTTCTTGACCAAAAGGGGGAAGAGAAAATGAGACAAAATAAAGTGTCAATGGCTGAGAGATTCCAAACAGAGTTGAAAGATTATCCTGGAGGTTATTCTTACGTATTAAGTAGATATCACCTTGTTAGTCAAGATGTAATGGAGAGGCTGAAGGGAACTGCCTGAAAACGTAGAGCTGTGTTCCAGGAGCCATGTTTCTTGAAGATGATTGCATAATGATATAGCTTTCACAATGTGACTGTGTGATTGTGAAAACCTTGTGTCTGATGCTCCTTTTATCTACCTTTTTGACAGACAAGTAAAACATGTGGATTAAAAATAAATAGTGGGGAAACAAATGTTAAAATAAATTGAGTAACTTGAAATGTTAGTGATCAATGAAAGGGAGGGGTAGGGGTATGGTATGTATGAATTACTTTCTGTTTTCTTTTTATTTCTTTTTCTGAATTGATGCAAGCAAATATTCTAAAAAATGATCGTGATGATTAATATACAACTATGTGATAATATTGTGAATTACTGATTATATATGTAGAATGGAATAATCATATGGTAAGATGTTTTTGTTTGTCATTATGTTTTAAAAAAATTTAATTTAAAAAGTATAAATTAAAAAATTAATTTGAATTAAAAAATAAACTCAAAATGGTTCATAGATCTATATATAAGAACTAAAAGTATAAAACTTCTAGAAGAAAACATAGGGAAACAACTCTTACAACGTTGGGTTAGGCAACAGTTTCTTAGATAAAGCATAGGAAAAACAGACCATTAAAAAATGGTAAATTGGACTTCTTCAAAGTTAAAAAATTTTGCTCACTGAAAGACACTATTAAGGAAACAAATAGCTAAGACACAGCTGAGAAAAATATTTGCAAAACAGTTACTGATAAAGGGCTTATTTCATGAATACACACAGAACTCTTAGAACTTAATACAACAAATCAAATTTTAAAATGGTCAAAAAATTGAACAGACACTTCAGAAAAAGATATTCAGGGCGAATGAACAGATGAAAAGATGCTCAACATAACTAGTCATTAGGGAAATGCAAATCAAAACCACAATGAACCATGATGCTCACACACTAGATGGCTAAAATTAAAAAGACTGATAATACCAAGTGCTGGTGAGGATGTGAAGCAACTAGAACACTCATATGTTTCTGGTGAGAATTAAAATGGTGCAGGACCTTTGGAAGAGAGTTGAGTAATTTCTTAGGAAGTTAAATATACAGTAGCTTACAACCCAGTCATCTGCTGTTGTTATGTCAACCGAGAAATAACAAACTGAGCTACAAGGCAACAAAGGCATTTATTGTGGTCTCAGATTGCAATTTGGGAAGCAGATTCAGGTGGCAACCCAAATTGGGTCCCTGTCATAGCACTTCCATCAAGCAAGGGGTTTTAGAGACAAAGAGGAGGGTCAGTAAGTTGTGTGAGGTTGGTGGGTAGTCGGGATACTCCAAATGTCTTTCCAGGATGGCTGACTGATGGGTCTTGGGGTTTGTTTTATGGCCAGGTGTCCTTGGGGTTTTGAGGAACGTGTCGCTTGAGGCTCTGCATACTGGGGCAGTTTGTGGAATCTGGCTGAAACCTGCCCAAGAGTCACCTCCAGAAAGAGCTCACGACTCCGTTTAAAATCTCTTAGCCGTAGAAACTTTATTTAGTTCTATTTTTTTTTACACACACCGAGATATTTACCCAAGAGAAATGAAAATATATGTCCACACAAAGACTGTGTGCAAATGCTCATAGGAGTCTTATCCATAAGAGACAAAAACGAGAAACAACCAAACCCTCCACCAACCAGTGAGAGGATGAATAAATGAAAGCAGCGGGAAGTGCTTCAACGGTTATGTGAAATGAACTACGCTGATCTATTGATCTGTGTAGAGTAGGCATACCATATGGCCCCAACCGTAAGAAATCCTAGAAAAGGCAAAACTGTGGTGATATATGGTAGATCAAGAATTGGGTGAGGGGAACTGAATGCAAAGGGACTCTCGGGAACTTTGGGGGATGATGGAAATGTTCTCTGTACTAATTGTGGTGATAGCTTCATGGGTCTATTAATTTGTTAAAATTCATCAAACTGTAAATTTTAAATGACTGGATTTACTGTATATATGTTATGCCTCAAGAAAGCCAATTTTTTAAATAATAAAGAAATAGATTATTTCTCTATTTAAAAATGAAAGAAAGAAAACTGTTTTAAGAGAGCACATGTGTTTGCTTCTGCTCAGATGATAAAGCAAAGGAATCTCCAGTCACCCTTCTCCAGAAAACAATTAAAAGTAATGAAATATATTGAAAATGGATTCCAAACGCATTGATGAATTGGCAGGACAGTAGGGAATTCCCAGAGACCTAAAACAGATGAATTCAGGAATGCAGGGAGGTGAGAATTCTATGAAGCCAGCTTCACCGCAGGAGCACTTGCCCAAGTGGTGAACCGGAGCTTTGATTGCCACAGCTCACAGGTGTTCTTTGGAGTAAGAATCACCAAATATGGTCAAATATGAAACACCATCCCACAGCTAAATCACAGTAATTCTGAAAATGAACCAGAGACAAAGCCTTGTGCCCAGGAATCATATGGAAACATGTATATCTCAAACCACAGAGCGGAATGAGAGGGGGAAAAAGCTCCTGCAACGTTCATGGCTGCAAGCCTCCCCATGGATTTACAGCCTCCGCCGTGCAATACAGAACCTCAGCCGGAGAACGGAAGTGTGGCCCGCAGGACGCATTTGGAGGCCTTGCAGAGACAACGCCCACTCCTCTCTGGAGAAGCCCACCTTCCACCCAGCCCTCCCGAAGCTGGTGCCATGAACTTCCGAGAAATAGAAGCTTAAAGTCAAAACTCTCAAAGCCACCAGGATGCTGTCCAGAGCAGCAGGGACCAAGCCGAGGGCCCAGGAACTCAGGAATGTCACAGAGCTGCTCGGAGAAAGCATCGCCTTGCTGGGCCCTGACCTGGGACTTCTCCTAGCCTCAAAACTACTAAAAATCAAAGAATCAGAAATATGATGGGAAACAACCAAGACAGCAGCCCAGGGTACACATGGCCAGAGAGGGTCTTCTATACTCTACAGGGCGGACCTGGATGACAAAGCAGAGGAATTAGGGTTGAGGGGACCAGGTGAGTTTACCTGCACCTAGGGCCACACGCACAGGCCATAGCAGGAGGGGAAGGAGCAATGCGCGCCCATGCTGCCACCCCACTCCTGCACTCCCATGCTGCCACCCCACTCCACACTCCCACTCCCACCCACATTCCCACACTCCTACCTCCATGTCAGCTAGGGAAACCTTCCCTCTCAACTCCACAGCCAGGAGCGCCCACAGAGAACTGGGAAAATAGCTGACTTGGTTTACATTAGCACAGAGACCTTGCAGGCACCATACCTGTCCCCAACCCCTGAAGCAGGCAGCTGTGGGTGCCTGGATTTGGCAGACACTGGGGCGCTTATCTTCGGGAGGAGGGGGCCACAGAGCAGAGCTAAGCTGACAGCTGGCCAGTGAAAGATACACTCTAGGTCCCGCTACCTCCATCCCTTCTCCACAGAGGCCCAGAGCACCCACAGTATGCCCAGGAAGGGAGGCAGGAGGAGGGAGCAAGCTGTGCCACCAGGCATCCCGGGGCTGGCTGACCGCAGGGGGCAGCGACATACTCTCCCACGGCCCAAGCCTATTCCACATGGGAGCCTGGGGGCCATCAGACCACTGTGCCCACAAGCAGACTCTCCACCAATGTGCACAGTGCCCACCCCCAGCCCCAGGGCTAGTGGAACTGCACTGGGCCTCCATCCAGCTCACCCTGCTGCCACAGTCAGGGAGACACAGGGCTGAGGGCAAGAAGAGGCCCAAGGGAGCCAACTGCTGGGAAGATACAGAGAGGGCAGTCTGGCAAACTGCCTATCTGCCTAGCTTTTAACAGGTCTTCAAGTAGAGTTGCACCTTCTGTCCTGGCTCAGTTTTCTGGGGAATTGCTGACAAATCAAGTGCAAAAGGAGACCTTCAACACAAACCAAGCAACTACAAACTCTTAGACGAGCAAAGGAATCAACACTCAAAATAACCTTATCAAATGCCTCGAAGACAGAACAAAATCACAAAGCAAGTGAAGATGGAAGGAAATATGGCCCAGGCAAATGACCAAATTCAAACACCAGAGGAGATGCAGAATTTGGAACAACTAGTCAAAGATGTCCATACAAATCGTCTCAATAAGTTCAGTGGGTTGACTAAAGACAGAAAGGATATCAAGAAGACACTAGAAGAACATGAAGAAGAATTTGAAAGAATAAACAGAAAAATAACATCTTATGGAAATGAGGGATACCTTAGGTCAAATTAAAAATATAGTAAAGACATACAACAGCAGATTTGAAGAGGCAGAAGAAAGAATAAGTGAACTAGAGGATGGGACAACTGAATTTGAATGCACAGAAGAACAAATGGTGGAAATAATGGAAAAATTTAAACTGGATCTCAGTGGAATGATTGACAACATGAAGCACACAAATGTAAGACTCACTGGTATTCCAGAAGGAGAAGAGAAGAGAAAAGGGCCAGGAAGATTGTTTGAGGATATAATTGGGAAAAACTTTCCAACCCTTATGTAAGACATAAATATATAAATCAGAGAAGCCCAATGATCTCCAAATAGAATAAACCCAAATAGGCCTTCCCTGAGACACATACTAATCAGGCTGTCAGATGCTGAAGAGAAGCAGAAAGTCCTGAAGGCAGCAAGAGAAAAGCCATATACAAGACAAACCACAGAAGACTGAGCTCAGACGACTCAACAGGCACCAGGGAGGCGAGAAGGCAGTGGTATGATGCATTTAAGATCCTGAAAGAGAAAGACTTCAGGCCAAGAATACTTTATCCAGACAAATTGTCCTTCAAAAGTGAGGGAGAGATTAAAATTTTCACAGACAGACAAAGGCTGAGTGAATTTGTCAACAAGACACCAGCCCTACAG
Source organism: Myrmecophaga tridactyla (assembly GCA_004026745.1). Taxonomy (NCBI): domain Eukaryota; kingdom Metazoa; phylum Chordata; class Mammalia; order Pilosa; family Myrmecophagidae; genus Myrmecophaga; species Myrmecophaga tridactyla. The sequence goes on from PVIY010019868.1 coordinate 8,585, forward strand.
GAAATACCAAAGGGAATTCTATCAGCTGAAAAAAAAAAAGACAGGAGAAGGAGATCTGGAGGAGGGCACAGAATTGAAGAGTACCAGTCAGGATACCTTAAAGGATAAAAAGAGAGAGAGGGAAAAGAATATACAGATCTGACAAATAAAAACCAAAGAATAAGATGGTAGATTCAAGAACTGCCTTTACAGTAATAACTTGTTAACAGTCTAAACTCACCAATTAAAAGATACAGAATGGCAGATTAGATTTAAACTATGACCCATCTATATAGTATTTATAAGAGACACATCTTAGACCCACAGACACAAGTAAATTACAAGTGAAAGGATGGAAAGAGATAGTCTACACAAGCTATAACCAAAAAAAAAAAAAAGAAAAGCAGGAATGGCTATACTAATATCAGACAAAATAGGGTTTAAATGCAAAGATGTCATAAGAAGGACAATACATATTAATAAAAGAAACAATTCTCTAGGAAGAAATAACAAACATAAATGTTTATGTACCCAATCAAGGAGCTCTAAACTACATGAGACAAACATTCACAAAACTGAAGAGAGCAATAGATGTTTCAACAATAATAGTGGGAGACTCCAATACACTACTCTCCACTACAGATAGAACAACCAGACAGAGGATCAAGAAGGAAACAGAGAACCTAAACAATGTGATAAGTGAATTAGACCTAATAGACATAAATATATAGATCATTGTACCCCAAGACACCAGGCTAGACATTCTTCTCTAGTGATCCTGGAATGTTCTCCAGAATAGATCATATGCTGGGCCACAAAACCAGGTCTTAACAAATTTTAAAAGATTGAAGTTATGGAAAACGCTTTATCTGACCATAATGCAATAAAGCTGGAAATCAATAACCACCAAAGAAGCAGAATTTTTACAAACATCTAGAGATAAAATAACACACTCTTAAACAACCAGTAGGTCAAAGAAGAAATTGCAAGAGAAATTAGTAAATATCTCGAGATGAACGAAAATGAGAATACAATATATCAGAATTTGTGGGGTGAGGCAAAGGCTGTACTGAAAGGGAAATTTATTTTGTTAAATGCCCATATTAAAAAAGAGGAAAGCACAAAATCAAGGACTTTACTCACCTAAGGAACTAGAGAAAGAACTGCAAACTAACCCCAAAGCAAATAAAATAAGAGAAATAATAAAGATCAAAGCAAAAGTAAATGAATTAGAGAACAAAATAAAAAGAATCAATAAAACCAAACTTTGATTCTTTGAGAAAATTGATAGACCCTTAGCTAGGCTGACAAAGAAAAAAAGAGAGCGTACACAAATAAATGCAATCAGAAATGAGTAGGGGGGTCATTACCATGGACCCTGAAGAAATAAAATGAATCTAAAGAGGACCCTATGAACAACTACACGTCAACAAACTAGACAACTTTGATGAAATGGACAAATTCCTAGGAAAAAAATGGACAACATACACTGACTTGAGAAGAAATAGAAGATCTCAACAAACCAAACACAAGTAAAGAGATTCAATCAGTCATCAAAAATCTTCCTACAAAGAAAAGCCCAGGACCAGATGGTTTTACAGGAGAACTTTACCAAACATTCCAAAAAGAACTGACATCTTCCCTGCTCAAACTCTTCCAAGAAATTGGGGAAAAAGGAACACTACCTAACTCATTTTATGAAGCTAACATTACTCTAATAACAAAACCTGATAAACATACTACAAGAAAGGAAAACTAGAGGACAATCTCTCAAGAGAATATAGATGCAAAAATTCTCAACAAAATACTTGCAAATTGAATCCAACTCCACATTAAAAGAATTATGCACTATGACCAAGTGGGGTTTATACCAGGCATTCAAGAATGGTTCAACACAAGAAAATCAGTCAATGTAATACAACTTTTTGAGAAGTCACAAGGGAAGAATCACATATTACCTTGACTGATGCTGAAAAAGCATTTGACAAAATTAGCATCCTTTTCTGGTAAAAACACTTCAAAAGGTAGGAATCAAAGGAAATTTCCTCAATATGATAAAGGACATTTATGAAGACCCACAGCCAGCATCATACTCAACAGTGAAAGACTGAAAGCGTTTCCCCTCAGATCAGGAACAGACAAGGATGCCCACTGTCATGACTATTATTCTATATTAGAAATTCTAGCTAGAGAAATCAGGCAAAAAAAGGAAATAAAAGTCTTCCAAATCAGAAAGGAAATAGTATAAGTTTCATTGTTTGCAGATGGCATGATCCTATACTTGAAAAATCCTGAGAAATCTAACACAAAGCTTTTTGAGCTAATAGGTAAATTCAGCAAAGTGACGGGATACAAGATTAATATACAAAATCAGTAATGTTTCTATACACAAGTAATGACCTCATTGGGGAGACAATTAAGGAAAAAATACCATTCACAGTACCAATAGACTCAATCATCTAGGAATAAACTTAACCAGGGATGTAAAGGATCTGAACAAAGAAAACTTCAAAACATTGCTAAAAGAAATCAAAAAAGATCTAAATAGGTGAAAAGACATTCCACGTTCATGGATAGGAAGGCTAAATATCGCTAAGAAGTTAGTTCTACCCAAATTGATTTACAGATTCAATGCAATACCAATAAAAATTTCAACAACCTACTTTGAAAACTTGTGAAAGCTACCTCCCAAATTTACTTGGAAAGGAAAGGGGCCCCAAATAGCTAAAAAAAAAAAAAAATTACCAAAAAAGAAGAATGAAGTGGGAGGACTTCCTGATTTTGAAGCTTATTATAAAGCCACGTAGTCAAAACGGCATGGTATTGGCACAAATATAGATATATTAATCAATGGAATTGAATTTAGAGCTCAGAATTTACCCCCATCTATGGTCAATTGATCTTCAACAAGACCCCCAAATCCACTGAACTGGGGCGGAATAGTCTTTTCAATAAAAGGATTTGGGAGAACTGGATATCCGTAGCTAAAGGAATGAAAGAGCACCCTTACCTTACACCTTATACAAAAATTAACTCACAGCAGATCAAAGACCTAAATAGAAGAGCCAGTACCATAAAACTTCTAGAAGAAAATATAGGGAAACATCAAGACCTAGTAACAGGACCTTAGACCTTACGCCCAAAGCAATGCAATGAAAGAAAAAATAGATAAATGGGATCTCATCACAGTCAAATGCTTCTGTGCCTCAAAGGACGTAGTCAAAAAAGTAAGAGAGAGCCAACTCAATGGGAGAAAATATTTGGAAACCATATATCTGATAAGGGTTCAATATCCAGTATAAATAAAGAAATCATACAACTCAAAAACAAAAGAACAAACAGCCCAATTATAAAACGAGCAAAAGATATGCACAGATATTTTTCCAAAGAGGAAATGTAAATGGCTAAAAAGCACATGAGAAGATATTCACCTTCATTAGCTGTAAGGGAAACGCAAATCAAGACTACACTGAGATATCTCAAACCTATAAGAATGGCTGTCAGTAAACAGGAAACTATAAATGTTGGAGAAGATGTGGAGAAATTTTTGCACTGCTGAGAGGGATGAATAATGGCACAGCCACTATGGAAGACAGTTTGGTGATTCCTCAGAAAACTAAATATTTAGTTGCCTTACAACCCAGCAATAATACTAGACTAGTTAATGAGATTGAATTTGAAAGTGTGGGAATGGACAGAGGTGATGGCAGTTCATCAGGAGGTGATAACACCATACTGAAGGCAGCTATGACCGAAAGGGATTGTTTCAAGCCATGTAGTTCACAAATTAGCACTACAATTATAAATAAGCTCTTGCACGAACTGCTTCAAAACTATAACACTTGTGCAAAGAGCTACTAATAGAAGAGTATACGGGAAAATCTACTTATTGCATGCTATGATCTATGTTTAACAGGAATACATCACTAGTACCATGACAATAAAAGGGGTAAATAATTCAGAGAGGGACAAGAGTTAAGGGGAGTTTTAGATTTTCTCTTTAGTGTGTGTGTCTGTGTGTACCTGTTATTTTTCTCTTTGGAGCAATGAAAATTGACTAAAGTTGAGAGTGATGATGTTTGCACAACAAAGTGAGGATACTGTGAAATATTGATTGTTTATTTTGAATAGAATAGATGCTATATGAATAGATCTCAACAAAATATGCGAATTAAAAATAAATTAACGTGAGAAACAAGGGCTAGAGAAAATGCGGAGAAGGAGATGGACCTATTCACTTAGGGAAGCTGAGAGTTGCAGCCCCTTGGAGGGCAGTGTGGGGGCTCCACAGGAGGCTGGGGGTGGGGCTGCCACATGATCCTGAAACCCCATTGCTCAGACTATACCTGGAGGAACTAAGAATGGAGACACGAGTGGACATGTGCACACTGGTGTTTATGGTGGCAGTCTTCCTGATTCACAGTGGACAGAGGTGGCCGAAGGGTACTTGACTGAGGAACAGAAGTGGGAACTGCTGTATACACACAATGGACTCCTGAGTGACCACAAGAAGGAATGAAATTGTGAGGCATGCAACTAGATGAATGAACCTTAAGGACTGTGTGTTGAATAAAATTTCAGAAACAAAAAGACAAACAGTACCATGCCTCACTCATATGGACTAACTATAACATGAAAACTCAGTGCACTGAAGTTGAGAGCGTGGGTTATCAGATTGGGACCTATTGTAAAGGGTCCTAGAATATAAACTCCTACAGCAGTCACATATATTCACGAGTTGTAACTGTAATTCCTAAATTCTGAGATGCTGAGCTGTTTGTATATAACCTGGTCATTCCCAGAAACTTCGTGTATTTATGTGACACCTGAGAATCAGAGTTAGAGCTCTGAAGCTATGAAAGTCAGCAGTACCCCATACAGGAACTGTTTAAAAAGTTGAGAAAGGGATCTGACTTCGACTAGAGATATGAATGAAAAGCTGATCTGGATAGGACCTGGGGTAGATCAGAATACCGGTAAAGGATGATATTGTCCATATTTTAAAATTTCATCTTCTGTGTGAGACCAAAAGGACAGATGTTCAGTTGGCGGCAAAATTTATATTTTGGGTAGTGCATTACCTAATCTCACTGTATGGTCAGTTTAATTGAACACCATAACTACATGGAATCTTGATAAAGGGCAGGAGATCTTGTTGGTTTGTTCAGGGTAGTGTGAAGCTCCAGTACTTCCCAGTGTCATTTGGGCAGTGAATAAAGGAGTATTTGAAAAATCCCCTTGGGGCACTGGGAAGAAAGGAGGAAATATTCAACTTCCCCATTTGGAGAATTTCTGATAGTTTCACAAGCAGTAGGGACAACCAAAACAATAGGCTGAAACCTTGATCTTGGGGTTCATCCCTATGAAACTTATTCCAGCAAAGGATAAGCTAAGCTTACTTATAATTAAGCCTAATAGTCACCCCCAGAGAACCTCTTTTGTCGCTTAGATGTGGCCTCTCTCTGTAAGCCAACTTGGCAAGTGAACTCACTGCCCTCCCCCCTACATGGGACATGACTCCCAGGAGTGTAACCTCCCTGGAAACATGGGACAGAACTCGCAAGGTTCTCCAGGACCCAACATCGTGGAATTGAAAAAGGCTTCTTGACCAAAAGGGGGAAGAGAGAAATGATATGAAATAAATTTCAGTGGCTGAGAGATTTCAAACAGTGTCAAGAGATTATCCTGGAGGTTATTCTTATGCATTATATAGATATCCCTTTTTAATTTATGGTGTATTGGAGTGGCTAGAGGGAAGTACCTGCAACTGTGGAGCTGTATTCCAGTAGTAGCCTTGTTTCTTGTAAAAGCTATATCGTATAATGTTATCTTCATATAATGATACAGCTTTTACAATGTGACTGTGTGATAGTGAAAACCTTGTGTCTGATGCTCCTTTTATCCAGGATATAGACAGATGAGTAAAAAAATATGGATTAAAAATAAATAAATAATATGGGTGATAAGGGGAAAAATAAATTGGGTAGATTGAAATACTTGTGGTCAATGAGGCAGAGGAGTAAGGGGTATGGTATGAATGAGTTTTTTCTTTTTTCTTTCTATTTCTTTTTCTGGAGTGATGCAAGTGCTCTGAAAATGACCTTGGTGATAAATATACAACTATATAATGATATTGTGAGCCATTGATTGTTCACCATGTATGGAAAGCATTTGTGTGATATGTCAATAAAAATATTTTTTTAATATGGATAAAAAATAAATAAATAATAGGGGCAAAAAGGGTGAAATAAATTGGGTAGATTGAAATACTAGTGTTTAATGAGAGGAAGGGTTAAGGGGTATGGGATATGTGAATTTCTTTCTTCTTTTTATTTCTTTTTCTGGAGTGATGCAAACGTTCTAAAAATGGTCATGGTGATGACTACACAACTATGTGATGATATTGTGAGCCATTGATTATACACCATGTATGGACTGTATTTGAGTGAAGATTTGTCAGTAAAAATATTTTTTAAAACAGACAAAAAATAAAAATAAAGAAATAGAAAGATTCAAGTGCTAGAGAAAATGTGGAGAGAGCCGGTATACCTATTCAATGTTGGTAGGGTGGCAGAAACGTGCAGCCCCCCTGGAGAGTAATGTACTCGATCCCCAGGAGGCTAAATATAGGGTCACCATAAAACTAGACAATCCCATTCCTAGGAACAGTCTCAAAGGAACCGAAAGCAGGGACTCGAATACACATTTGCACCCAATGTCCTGGTGACATTACTCATGATGTCCAATGGGCGGAGGTGGCTGAAGGGCACATTAACTGAGAAGCAGAAGGGCCAACTGCAGCGGATACACAGGATGGAATACGGTGCAGCCACAGAAAGGAACAAAGTCATGAGGCATGCAAAGGGGTGAATCAACCATGACAACATTACATTGAGCAAAAATAAGTCAGAAACAAAAGGATAAACATTCTATGGTCTCTTAGCAAACACTTACAAGAAAATTGGGGCCTAGACTGTAAGTTCTTACAGCAGTCAATTTATTCCTAAGCTTTAAGCGTTATTTCTAAATTCTGAGATGCTGTGCTATATGTGTATCACTTGGTATTTTCTTGGAACTTTGGGCACTGTGTGACACCCAAGACTCAGAGTTCGGGCTCTGCAGCTCTGACAGTCAGCATTGCTACATACAACAACTGTTAAAGAAGCTGAACAAGAGATCAGGCTTCAATTAGAGATAGGAATGAAGCCAATCTGGCTGGGACTAAGGTAAATCAGGATACAGGGCAAATGCTGATACTGTTTGTATTCTAGAATTTCACCTACTATATGAGACCAAAGGAAGAAAAGTTTATCTTGTCCAGAACATAAATTTTCTGTAGCACACAATCTAACTTAACCAGTCTGGTCAGTTCAGTTAAACAGCTTAAACACAAGAAGCCTAGAATTGGGAATGAAGTCTTGTAATTCTGTATAGCTCAATATAATATCCAGATACATTCCAGAGCATGTTGAACAGATAAGTATTAACAAAGTCTCTTGAGGGACTGGAGGAAAAATAAGGAACTATTAAACTTTCCCACTTGGGAAATCTTTGATATTCTCTCAAACATTAGGGACTCCCAAGTTAAAAGGCCAAGCCCTTGATCTTGAGGCTAGCTCTTAGGAAACTTATTCTGCAACAGAGAAGCTAAGCCTACCTATAATTATGCCTAACAGATACCCCCAGGGAACCTCTTTTGTTGTTCAGATGTGGCCTCTCTCGCACTAAGCCCAACTCTACAAGGAAAATCATTACCTGTCCCCCTACGTGGGACATGACGTCCAGGGGTGAAAATCTCCTTGGCAACATGGGACATGATTCCCAAGGATGAGCCTGGCCTTAGCACTATGGGATCAACAATGCCATCCTGACCAAAAGGGGGATAAGAAGTATAATAAAATCATCAGTGATTAAGAGATTTCAAATACAGTTGAGAGGCTATTCTGGAGGCTACTCTTAACATAAACTTCATCTAGATATTGTTAATTACCATGTATGCCAAGCCCCAACCAACAGAATTCTTGTAAACCCTAAAGAATATCCAGGGGTCTACCTGAGACTCTACAAAAATTTCACTCGCTAAGTTTGTTTTCAGAAACCTATAACCTCCAGATGGCTCCTAGGCCAGATAAGTCCTGAAACAGGGTTACCAGTTTCTCCAAGAGCATCCACCAGTTGCATCCCCCCACCCCATAAAGTCAACACCCCTTTTCAACATGAATAAGTTAGAAAGGTCAATGCCCAAATATCCCTAGAGATTGGAAGAAGGGTCATAGTAAAAGGAGGAGCTGTAACAGAGAAGATAGGATTTAACAAATGAGTATGACTGCTGAATCTGTATATTGATATTTCTTTTAATCTCCAATGTCTTGGAGCAGCTAGAAGGAAAAACCTGAAACAGTGGAGCTGTAACCCATACCATACTTTGAAACTTGCTTTAAAACTACTTGTTAAAATGTACTTTGAAATTTAAACCTTTTTTGAATATGCTATAATTCACAATAAAAAACGTTAAAAAAATCAAAGAAACAAGAAAAAAGACACAGTCACCATCAGCAAGAACAAGCTGAAATGAAAGGAGAACCAGTCGTACAAATATTTTGGATGTTGGAATTATGAACCCTGTGGCATAATGAAGAACTAGGCTGGTTTTGTCCCTGGTTGCTGGACGGCCACTGCCGAATCCTGGGAATTTACTTCGGGAGGATTGTCTTTTGTTATTCACAGTTCTGAGGATGGGGGTCAGTGGCACCCGTGGTCTCCAGGGTCGGGGGGGTGCTGGCCACACAGGATGGGGGCTGACAATGCCGCCAGGGGTCTGGGTGGGAATGATGGGGCTCCACGCACCCCTGGAAGGGAAGGGACCCCTGTGAACTTGGAGTCCCTGGCTGACAAGGGTGATGCATTCAGATGCCACGGGGGATGGGCATGGGGGTCCCATTCGAGACCCTCCAGGCCCCTCTGTGTCTCTGCTTTTGGCTTGTCTTATTTGTGTCTTTTCTACTATAATATGGCTATAATCATAAGTATGTGCCTTCCTGAGGTCTGTGCGTTGCTCCAGTAAATTATTGAACTGACAGCGTGGTGGGGACCCTCCGATTCACACTTGACATTGAGCAAGGGGTGCAGTAGAGGGTCCCCTTAGCCTGTGGGGCCTGGCCCAACCTCAGGTCCACACAACTGACTTGAAGTGAATTGAGTTGAATCGAGTTCAGTCTAGTGGAATCAAGTTGAGTTGAGTTGAGGAGGTGAGTTGAGTTGAGTTGAGTTGAATCTAATGCATCAGTTGCTCCTGGAATACCCACTGACTACCTTTCCCTATGGGCAGCTTCCGTGGGTCTGAGGCTTTACAGTCTTAAAATTATTAAGGTCTCCAGTGAGCTTATGTTTCTAATACACAGATCTGTTGATGTACACCATTATCAATAAAAACTGACAAAAAGTTAAAATAGTGATTAATTCATTTAAAAACAACAGTCACTAGCCTGTTATAAATTAACATAAATTACATATTTTTATGAAAAATATCTATATTCTCCAAGTCAAAAAAATCTAGTAAGAAGGACAATCTTGTTCTTTATTTTAAAAAGTCTCTTTCACGTCTAGCTTCACAGAGGGCTGCGGGATTCTGACCGCATCTCCTGACATGTTTGTCGTACGACGTTGCAGACTTGGAAGAGAATCCATCCTGCCCCTCGCACCCGTCGGGAATGGGAAAGGTGACCAGTGACCGCCTCAGACGGCCTCGCTGGGTCCCGGGGGCACCACACGCAGCCACATCCTCAGGGTCATGGCATGCAGGGACCTGGCGGCCCCCCGGTCCAGGGGTCTCTGCTGGGCCCCGGGCCCAGGGTCCTACTCGGCGGCACCACACAGCGGCCACTGGGAAGTGTCGCTCCCTGAGTTATGCGTATCTTCCAAATATTAGCCCCTTGCACAGTGCAAGATCTGAGGTTCACGTGTGCCGCTGCGACTGCAGGTCTCCTCAGAGGGCTCTAAACTGCCAGGCCCACCAGGACTGACGCCACTTAGCCCCAAGGCTAGTTTTTGCCTGGAAGCTCAAACTTCCTCAAAGTGACAGGCTCACTTAGTCCAATTTTGAGAAAATAACTACCAAGTACCCAGGTCTGAATAACCGCAGTTGGTCTGCCAGTCATTCTTCCAAGTGAAAATACTGTGCCATAAAAAAAGGAGCGCATTCCACTAAACCGGCAGACAGCGCTCTCCCTGGGCAGCGGCACACGGAGCAGCCCAGGGCGCGAGAGGCCGTCGGGGCTACACCGAGTCATGCCCAGGCCCAGCGGCGCCAGCCTCCAGGGCCCTCAGGCCAGGAGGACAGTTTTACCCCAGAACCCCCTGAGAGAGTCTCAGGGAGCCCAGGGTCACAGTCCATCCCGTCTCACCTAGAGAAGTGCTGGTGAGTGGACGCCCTATGGGCCCTGCTCCAGGAGGGGTGGAGTGGGCGGGGATGGGAGCAAGAACCCTAGGGTGGACACTTGAGGCCCACAGCTGGCCCTAGGAAGTGAGATAGCATAACAGCCTCGTGAATGCAACATGGATGGACACCCAGCCCACTGGCTCCCAGCCACCCCATGCCACCCATGCCGGCTGCCCTTGCCACCCATGCTGGCTGACATACCACACACCAGCCACCCACACCAACCACCCATGCCACCCACGCCAGCTGCCCCACACAACCCACAGCAGCCACCAACACCGCCCCTGCTCCCCGTGCCTCTCAACCTGGGTGGGCTGGCATGGTCTCCCCGTAAGGGGCGTAGCGCTTTGGGCTGGTCTGAGGATGCGACACCTGTTCACACGGCACTTTGGCCCCACCAAATATGCTAAAGTCTGGGAATGGCTGGATACATCCTCGGCACAGAGTTTCTCCTACGCTCGGGAGCCCCGCCCTTGGGCCAGGTGCGCTGGCACCTCTTCATCCGCCCACGGCACCCAGGAGCCGCGGGGTGCCCTGCGGCACTTCCCCAGGGGTTTGCAATGACCCCGTACTTAGGCTGCATCTCAATGTGCCTCAGACCTTCAACCTCCTCAGCAACAAGCTATTATCTCACACCCCAGCAAAGATAAAAGGAGAGAAACGCAAGTAAAAGCAGGCAGCCTGGCCGCAAGCCAGAGCTCAGATGTTCAGAGAGAAGCTTATCTCCAGCCCAAGGGGAGGAAAGCATTCTAACGGTACAAAACATGTGCCCAAAATTATTCAGACTGACACCGGGTATTCGAAAACATGTAAACAACAAGATGTGCAGAACAAATGACCTTAATGAAAGATTTCTTTTGTGTAAGGACATCACCATGACGAGTCCATCCTTGCTGTCAGCTGAGGGGTTTTAGAATTTCGTTTGCGCCCCGGTGGGGAGGGAGCTGCTCAGCGAGCCCCACCCCAAGGCTACACCATCACCCCGCTCCCCACCCCAGCACTGCACCCCGAGACCCCTGGGTGCACCGACAGCCCCCCATGGAGCAGCAGCTGCAGGCTGAGTGGTTCTGATTGGTCCTGGTGTTTGTCTCACATGATCCAGGCCCCCCGTGCCCCGGCATCCGATGCTGCACCCCAGGCTCCCTGCCCGGCTGAGTCCCTTCTGACATTAGGCTTTCCTCAGCCGGATGGACAGTGACAGGGCCCCGCTGGAAGCCTGCTCTGCACTCCGGAGCCCGGGAATTCTTACGGGTTCCCTCCCCATCCAAAATGGGTGCAGGGAGCATGGCCTGTCCTCATGGAGGGGGGCGGTTGGGAGGCCAAGACCCCACCGCAGGTTCCGAGGGTATGGGACTCAGAGATCCCAGGGGAGCAGGTGCTTGTGTTAAGGGAAAGACGGGCCTGTGCCAGGGGCTCCTGGGTTCCGAAGGAAGTGGTCTCTCCCAAAAGTCCAGGGAAGGAAATTCCCAATTACAGCCTGAGCCCCAGTGCATCCTGGCTCAGAAGAAAGAGCTGTAAAAACTAGGGTGCACCATTAGGTGAACTGGAGTATAAACAGAATATTAGATCTTAAGGAATCACTGTCAATTTCCTTATTTGGGATAATGATTTTGGGTGAGATAGGAGAAAGTCCTTACTTTGTGGAGACACAGGCAGAAGTGTAACAAGGATGAAAGAAGCAGGCTGTGGTCACCCTCAAAGGACAAAACCAAAACCACAGTGCTTCAGCACGGTGGGCTAGCAGGGACAGCAGGGACGGCAAGACCAGCGCCAGGGAGCGGGGCCGGGTGCAGGGGACCAGGGAGCAGGGCCAGGGAGCAGGGCCGGGCACGGGGCCGGGGAGCAGGGCCAGGGAGTGGGGCTGGGCGCAGGGGGCCGAGTGCAGGGCCTGGAAGCAGGGCTCTGACCACCCCTGGACGTGGGAGATCACCAGCCTCCCGCAGCCACTCAGGGTCCCTTCTTGGGGCAATCAGCCGCCCATCCCAGGTCCCTGGAGGGCTGGGCCACCGCGTGCGGCCAGGAGGCGTGACGAGCAGGAGGCCACCCTTGAGATCCCGGCAGGGGGCAGTCACTCAGGGATCACACACAGGGCTAAGGAGTCTTGTTTTCTGCTTTCTGTTTTTAATTGAGATATGATTGATGTGCCATAAAAGTCACTTAACTGCCCGAATCGGTGGTTTTCAGGGCATTCTCAAGTTCCAGTCACCAGCACCACCATCTAGCTCCAGAGCATTGCCAGCTCCCCAAAAGGAACCCCCTGCGTGTTACCTGTCCCTCCCTGGGGCCAGCGACCCCCCACTGTGGGCGACTTGGCTGGGCAGAAGGAAAGGGGGCCTCGCTGGCCCGGGAGGGACCCGACTTAAGGGAAAGGGGCCCCACGCGGCACGCAGAACTTGGGGTGGCAGGACACAGCCCTTGGACCGGGCTGCTGTGCAAACACCACCATGGCAGGCTGAGCGCGCATGGTTTGGGGACTGGTACCCCTTGACCGGGCATCAGCAGACCCTGCTCTCCTCCTAGAGCTGCGGCGCTCGGGGCCAAGCCTCTGCCTCTGGCACAGCCGTCCCTCTCTCCCCGGCCAGCCTTTGTTTCCAGCGACCTGCAGCTTCTTTCTCGTTAGAAGTTTCCAGGAGCAGGACCGAGGCCCACGTGGAATCAGGACTGACCATGGGTGGCTAGCACAGATGCACCCACACATTAGCCGGGGTCCATCCTCCAGCGTCCCGTGCAGTGGGCTCACACCACAGGACAGGCCTTTTCTTGGGGTGCAGGATTCAATACTGTACCATGTTGTTACCTGCCAATCCGAGACGTGGGGAGCCCCGGACCAGTCCCCACCTCGTGGGGGCCCCCACCAGGGTTCAGACCCACCCAGCACCCCTCCGTGGCCAGAGTGGCCTGCTGCCCCTGGGGGCTGGGCTGCCTCCAGGGCCCACGGGGCCACGGTCAGTGTCAGCAAAGGACGCTGAGGCCGGGGGACCCCACACCTCAGAGCCATCTCCACAGAGCCAACCCATGGCAGGACTTTCCTCAGAGAGGGGATGTCCCAAAGGGGTGGTATTCCCCAACACTTGCCTCTCTCTACCCTTCTTTCACATCAGGCTTCCTTGACTGGCTTGGAGAGACCACTGGGGCCCATGCCCAGTCCACCTACGTGGGCTCCTGAGTCTGGCCAGGGGCTGCCCAGGTCCTGTGGCCTGAGCCATCTGCTCAGGGAGCACTCACCTGTCTGCAGGGAGGACTCAGTCTCAGGCCCAGGCAGGGGGACCCTAAAGCAAGGTTTGAACTACCTGGCAGGGCTGGGGTCTGCATGCTGCCTGTGTCGTGACAAAGAGCTGGTCCCTCGGGGCTCGGGGGGTGTTTAAGGAGAGAAACAGGCTGAACCCGGTAGAGAACAGGCCCCAGCAAGTAACCAAGGCATCGGATGATGACTGACCCTCAGAGCCCCGGCCCAGCCTCCAAGACATGGCCACTTGGTGCAGCCCCGAGGCTGCCCCATGGCCCCCGGAAATCCCACCAGTCCTGAGGGCATCCTCCAGGCTGTGGGAGGGCCCCCTGCTCCCTGGGGCTAGGAACACCAGCACCTGGTCCCACTCCAGCCACTGTGCAAGGCCCACAGCCTCGGCCTAAAGGGAGCCCTTGAGGTGGTGAGGGGAGCATGCATGCATGTGTGTGCATGCATGATGCATGTGCATTGTGTGTGCGTGTGCCCATTGAGTGCATGCACATGTGAGTATTGTGTGTGCACTGTGTGCTTGTGTGCATGTGTGTTCGTGTGTGCACATGTATGTACGTGTGCACATTGTGTGTGTGCCTTGTGCATGTGTGTATAAACACATGTGCATTTGTGTGCATGTGTTGCACTGTGTGTCCACATATGGGCGTGTGTGCATGTGTGCATTGTGTGCATGTCATGTGTGCATTTTGTGCATGTGTATGTGCGCTGTATTCACATGTATACATTGTGTGTGCATGTCTGTGTGCTGTGTGCATGTCTGTGTACACATTGGTATGTGCGTACACAGACTGCCCCCTCTGCCTGGCTAGCCCCTTCTTGGGTCGAGGGCAGCAGCTGGGAGCAGCTGGGGACGTGCATCTGTCCTTGTTCCGGGAGGCTGGCCTGCGTCCACAGCCCCCTTGCTGTCTGTTTCCAGCTGGGTTTGCCCAATGAGAGGCCACTGAGGAGAGCTGGGGAGGCCCCAGAGGAGGACAACCAGGTGGCAGTGGTCACTCGTACCCCGGCCCTCCCAGCCAGGTGGCCGTGGGCAAGCTCCGTTCTGCTTCTCAGGACCACCCCGTCAGGGGCCTGTTCTCCCCACCCCACCCCCAGCATTCCCACCAGTTCTGGTGACTGCTCCCCTTGCCCCTTCAAGCCTACAGGTGCTAACAGCCTCCTCCCCACCATGACCCGCCGGGGGAACCCACTGCCCTTGGCGCTTTTCCTGAGCCCTGCCCACCCCTTTGCTGAAGGAGCATAACGAGACCTTCCTCCAATGACGCCCACCGGGACTGCGCCATCTCCTTCCTCTGGAGCCCCAAGGCGCACGCCCGCCATGCCGCAGCCACGTTCAGGCTCCTGGGTGCCCCGTGCTGCCCTGGGCATCTCAGGCAGGGCGAAGCCTGCAGGCACACGTGGCCATCTTCCCCCACCGCGCAGCACACCACATACCCCTGCTCGCCGTACCCCGCGCGGGTCAGGAGCCGGGCAGCAGCTCCTCTGCTCGGGCCCCTCCAGGCTCTCAGAGGAGTGGGCCAGACAAAGGCCGTGACCTCTCTGCCCAGTGCGTTCAAGTGACCAATCCTGGAGACACGGGGTTTCAAAGAGAGGCAGGGTTTATCGCTAGGTGTGAAGCAGGAGATCAGAGGGAGATCAGAGGGCCTGTCGGCCCAAAACTCTGTTCCCTGAGTCTAGGCATTCAAGTTTTTATGGACTCAAACAAGGGGGCCTGGGGTCACTACTGTTCCAATAGCAAGTGTGAGCAGGAAGGGAGATGAGTGTATCACCATCACAATAGCAATTGCAGGCGGAAACAGTTTACAGCTATCCAGGAGGGAACTGGGCTGGAACCCAGCCGATGGCTAGTTCTGAGCTGACCCGAGCTCCCGCAGCAGCATTAGGGGGTGGCCCGTGAGATCACAAGTTTCTAAAGCAAAATAAAAAACTGGTAGAGGGAGTACAAGTGAGGGTCAGTCACCAGGTTTTTATAAATAGGAGGGCACAAGATGAAAGCTATGCAAGTATTATCAGAGATTAAGGCAGCTGGATTGCAGTTCAGAGATTTTGGGTGTTTTCCTCTTTCTACTCTGATATGCCAGAAAGTTAAAAGAAATATCTATATAATGATTACCCTTAAATCCTAACTTCCCGGTTATACATCTAAGAGGCGGGGTTCCCTGGGGTCCCCCCAGGTCACAGGCCCTGAAGCCAGAAGCGGTCCCAGAAAAGCTCGGGTTGCAGCTGGAAGAACTGGCCATCCGGGCCGAGCCCCGGGTCCCAACATGTCGGAGACCTGGGGGTCCACACGGGCCTCAGGCCCTGGGCATCCCCCACCCTCCCCGCCTCACAATGGGCTGAGAGCAGCATCTGCCTGTTTCGCTCTCAGCCCGACCCTAAAGCAGGTCGGGGCCCCCCAAACCTCAGGGGCCACACGCAGCATGGGGCCCCACGTGGCCCTTCATGGGGGGAGAGTCCTGCACCCAGGGGCCCCCACGGCAGCCGCCTGGCAACACAGATGTGGTAACGAGGGCACCCGCCGAGGGGAGCTGTTCAGTTTGCAGGCAAAGCCGCCAGGAGGGTCCCCAGGCTCTGGTAACTGAACCCCCGGAGGCCTTCCCGCTGCCCCTCCCAGAGCTCAGGTCACCCTCGTGTTCGAGGAGGCTGAGCACCCTGTCTCGCCCGGCGCCTGCCCTCTCCCAGCACGGCACTCCTAGTCCATCCTGAGCACTGCGGAGAGGTTTAAACACAGGGCATGTCTGTGACACGATGGCCAGAAGTCGGGGGCTCCACCCCTGGGCTGCCACAATGCCCCCCACGCAGCTGTTTGCATTGACCACAGGACACACACGTATCCATATTCCACAGCAACGGAGCACTGGCAGTCCCGCACACAGAGATCACACTCCCACAAAGTGATGCCACCATGGTCAAAAAAAGAGAATTAAACCTTTCTACTGATAATTGATAAAACCTGTGATTTCAGTCTTAAATGAGAAGACTCTTTTCCAGATTCTTTGGATGTGCTGGATTCTGCCAAGCCGGAAAGGTATTCCACATAGTCCAGGCTGCAGGGGTCACAGTCCAAGGCAGGCCAGTGACACCCGACAGTGGCAGTTTAGTGCAAATTCAGCACTGAGATTTATTGTGTCTGTAGGTTATTGCACAAGCCTACTAAAGAAAAGTATTTGCTACAATTCCAAGAGTGAAAAGAAACACGTTTATGGGGAATAAGGAGGAGCAATTCTTGTTGACCTAATAGAATAGAAGCCAAAGGCAAGTGTTTCTGGCGAAGGGTGCTGTGAGAGGGTGGGACACCACAGCTCCCCTGCACATGCAGGAGCCTTCTGGAATCGGATCAGTAGTTGGTGTAGACATAATAAGTGTCCACAGAGTCAGACACACTGTGCCCTGAGGTATGAGAGGAGGGGTCCCTGGCAGTTATACATACCACTTTTGGCATTTTGTATAATAACCGTGGTGTAATACTTACATTTTGGTGACCCCAATACCCCATGGGCTCAAGGTTGTCAACCAGCACGGCTGCCCTGGCCAGGACCATGGCCAATCCGCCTCATTCGCCCCAATTCTGAATACTTCTGCTGCAGGCAAGAGCAAGTTATTTTCATTACCGTGTGGCTGCAGCATTGCTGGTCCTTTCACCTGAACTCGCGGGGCCAGCACGGGCCTCTGTCACAGTCCACAGGAGTGAGAGCAGCTGCCCGAGGCCGTGAATCAAGGCTGGTGAAGGTCGGACACAGCTGGTGTGTCCAGGGCTAGAGATTGCTTGTTATCTTTTAACTGCTCCTTTAAAAGCCCTTTGCTCCTTCCAGTTAACTTCCTTGCTGCCACCTGGTGACGAGCCAGCTCAGCACTGGAGTGGTGGAGGCGAGGAGGAGGCAGCTTCGGACATCGTGGTGAACAGAAGCAGCAGCATCCACGGCTCCTGCAGACTTCTTTCGCCTGGTAAAAGGCAGCTGGAATTTCTGTGCCAGTCTCATCTGGCATCTCTGATTCTTCTTGGTTTGGACCTGGCCCTTGGGCCTGCATATTCTCATTCATCTCTGCAGTCACACCATGAGGTCATATTCAAAGATGCTGAGGGTCTCTTCCATACCTGCCATCCCAGGAGGCTGTGCTGTCAGGGTCCTCTAGAGAAACAGAACCAACTGGAGAGATCTGTGAATATGAGATTTAAGAACGTGTCTCACACAACCATGTGAGTCCAAAATCTGCAGGGATGGCTGAGAAGCTGGCAGCGTCCACAACGGGTCTGGACAAACTCCGCGGGAGAGGCTTGCTGGCTCGAGAAGTGGTGAAAAAGCCTCTCTTCATCAACTGACGGGATGATCTTGGAGGGAGACCCATCTTAGTTGATTGCAGAAGTGATCAGCCACAGCTGCAATCTACTGACAGATGATTTAATACACCAGCCTTCTGGTTTATCAACCAGCCAGGAAATATCCTCACAGTAACAGTCAGGCCAGTATTTGCCTGTCCAGACAACGGGGCATCAACACTTGGCCAAGTCGATACCAGAACCTGACCATCACAGAAGTGTTCACGCAGAAGAAAGAACAGATTATTGGGATCAGAGAGTCTCACATTCACCCACCAGCCAGAAGTTCTTCAGTAGCAGCTGTTCATTCTGGAGGCGAAGTTTGGAGTCCTCCAGCTGATGCTGACCCAGACTTGCCATTTGACGCGGAAGCTGCCATGGGAGGGACGGTCCACAAGGTGGGGGCAGATGAGCTCATCTTGCCCAATACGTGGATTCCTAATTCCACTGAAGAATGTTTGTGTTCACAGGACAAATAAAACCAGGCAGACTTCTAACTTGGATGCTGCTGATGCAAAAATCCTGGAAACTTGAGTGAGTGAGAGGAATGCAGTCCTCACAATCACTGATCTTTTGAAGAATATTCACCTTGAAGAGGAATTCAATCACAGATGTTCCAGTCACCAATGCTGGGTAACTTTTCTTTAAACATGAAGGGCACAGACCACACCCCCTCTGCAACCAGAAAGCAGAGTGCCCTCCATTGTTCTGGCCAGCTCTGATCTGCCAAATTCACATCTGCAGTTGCAGACAAGCTGGAGGAAGCATAGGAATACAGGCTAGTGGTGGTTTGGACCCTCAATCAAAGACCAACCTTTCCCCCAATCTGTTGCTTCATACTGGAACATATCGTCCAGAACACCATGGGAGCAGAGCACAAATTAAACAGAGTTTCATTTCTCCTTAACCCAGTGCAAAATTTTCTCGGTTTCTGTTTGGGTTTGCTAATGCTGCTGGAATGCATATAGCAGAAATGGATTGACTTTTACAAAGGAGATTTATTAGGTTACAAATTTACAGCACTAAGGCCATGAAAATGTTCAAATTAAGGCACCAACAAGAAGATATCTTCTCAGAGGAAAGGCAGCTGGCATCTGGCTTCCTCTTTCCCATGGAAGGCACATGGTGATGTCTGCTATTCTTGTCTCCCAAATTCTGGCTTCAAACAACTCTCTCAGCTTTTCACATCTCTTGTGGCATTTGCTTCTGCATCTCCAAACATTTGTATTCTCTCCAAAATGTCCCTCTCTTAAAGGATTTCAGTAAGTGGATTAAGGCCCACCTTAAATGGATGGGGTCACATCCCCATGGAAACAACTTAATCAAGAGGTCTTACCCACAGTAGGCCTGCACCCACAAAATTGGATTAGAAGAACATGGCTTTTCTGGGGTACATAACAGTTTCAATCCAGCACAGCTTCTTTCTGGTTGCAAGAGTGCCTGACAAAATATTCCCCTGGGTTTCCCTTTGTGAACCCTATGATCGGCACAAAGTATGGCTTTGCCAACAAGTTTTGAAGACCTTCCTTACTACGAACACTGGTGGTGGTCAGTAAGGTAGCCATAGGAACCAACTCTTTCTTCAATGAGTTCATTAGGACTCTGGTAACCAGGAGCTTCTGGAGCCAGTAGCCATGGGAACCAACTCTTTCTTCAATGAGTTCATTAGGACTCTGGTAACCAGGAGCTTCTGGAGCCAGTAGCCATGGGAACCAACTCTTTCTTCAATGAGTTCATTAGGACTCTGGTAACCAGGAGCTTCTGGAGCCAGTAGCCATGGGAACCGACTCTTTCTTCAATGAGTTCATTAGGACTCTGGTAACCAGGAGCTTCTGGAGCCAGTCTGTACAGGAGGGCTGTGCTCTGAGTCGGAAGGCACAGTCGTTGTCTCAAAGCCATCCATGATGAACAGGCACCTGTCAGGCTGGGAGGTAAGAGGGTTGGGTCAGTCCAACTCTTCAATGGGAGTCTGAGAGTTGGGTCAGTCCAAGAAAAGCAGATCAGCAAAGGTGGTTGTGCTGGTTTGAAACTGTCATGTCCCCAGAAAAGCCATGTTCTTTAATCCTGATTTAATATTATAGTGTGGGAACCTTTCATTGGATTGTTTCCATGGAGATGTGGCACACCCAATCGTGGGTGTGACTTTCTGATTAGATAGAGGTGTGACTCCACCATTCTAGGTGGACCTTGATTAGTTCACAGGAGTCCTTTAAAAGGGGGGACATTTTGGAGAAAACATAGTCACTTCAGAGCTGACACAGATGCAGACATTTGGAGTTGCCTGGAGTGCTGACATGAGAACAGGTGCCGAGACATGGATGTTTGGAGATGCAGAGCCCAGCAGACATCACCATGTGCCTTCCCATGAGATGCTAAGTAAGCCAGAACCCAGAGTTGTGTCCCAAAGTTGCTAAGTGAAGACCCACAGACGTTTAAAGAGGAAACCAGTAGCATCAGAAACTGGAAGCAACAGAACCAGGAACAAGGACCAGCAGACTGCCAGCCATGTGCCTTCCCATGTGACAGACATTGGTCTTTCTGGAGTCAAGGTATCTTTCTATGGATGCCTTAGTTTCGACATTTTTATTGCCTTAGAATGGTAAACTTGTAACTTAATAAATTCCCTTTTTAAAAGCCATTCCATTTCTGTTACATTACATTCTGGCAGCATTTAGCAAACTAAAACAGTGGTCTCTTTCCTATCTTTCATTTAATGCAGCTGAAATAGAAAACATAGAACCTGGGCTGAAAGAGACAGCCTCTGCCCAGTGCAACATGGCTTTCATTGCTAGGGTGGTTCTGCCAATCCCTGCCCTACCCTGCAAGACTATTATCTGAGCCTGGGCTCTGATTCTTTTAGGGTCCAGTAGGCTCTTCAGTTCTTCACTTCCTTCTTCTCATTCCTTCTCATTCCTTCTCTGTCACACTGTGGATATATTTGTCTTTGGTCTAAGGGATGTTGCTCCACATCACCAATATTTTAGGCTTCATCCTTTCTCTGTATTTTCTTCTATGGCCTCTCATTCTATGCAACCATTCAGCTGTCTTGTGTGACGATGGCTTTAGGCTACAAATTTTTGCTAAAGCATTTGTTTCTGTATTGCCAGGTACAATGACCATCCATAGAGCCCTCATTTCAACCCATCGGCTGCTTTGCATAGTCCCAGTTTCCCACAATATAGTGCCCATACTAGGTTGCACAGCTACTGCCATCCAGGTGGCAGGCTGCCCTTGGGCTGCTCCATGAGTATAGCAAGCAGACTCAGGTATACTGCCACATGCATCAACGTTGGGCTCAGAAACAGCCACCTTGGGAGGATTAGCAGGGAGAGGCAGGTGTTGTTCTTCCCCATAGGAAATTGGTCTCAGGATATCATGCATTTCTGCATTTAATGGGCTGTTGTTGCAAATGCTGTGCTGCAGCAGATAAACTTTCCATTTCATTAATCTGTGCTTCATTGTGCACTGCCGGACTGATGCTTAGTGGTACTGTCACATGTCAACCTCTGTGGGGGATAGCTGTTCTTAATTTCACAGGACATATCTGAGTTAGTCCTTCAACTTCCAGTAAGGCATTATAGGCAGCACACAGTTGTTTTTCTAAAGGGCTATATCATAGTTCAGAACAAAAGTTGATGGGAACTCGTTTTGCCTGTTGTCTTTGCCACAAGCCCCACCCAAAGCCAATATCAGTACCGACCACATCTAATTTGCAAGGTACATCTGGGTCCACCCCCACACCCACCCCCAGCATAGAGCCTGAGCCTGTGCAATAGCCCTTTGGCTTTTTCAAAAGTAGACTGCCAGGAGGTATCCCATTCCCAGGAATGGCTTTTCCTCCTCAAAACATACAAAGATTTTAACATTCAGGCTATGTGAGGAACAAAAGGCTTCCAATACCACAACAATCCCAAGAAAGCCATTAGTTATTTTACTGTATGTGGCATAGAAAAACATTGTATCTTATTAATTACTGCAGAAGAAATAAATTCTGTCTTACCCAACCATACAACACCCAATAATTTAACAGGGTAGCCAAGGTATTGCAGTTTATCATGATTAGTTACCCATCTCGACTCTCAAGGTGAGACAGCAATGAAAACTTGAGGAATTTTAGTTCTGAAAAAAAAGTTACTAGTTAACATGACATCATCAATATAGTAAAATAGAATTACATTTTTCCACTTAGCCAAATCCTTTGCCATGAAACTGTGGCAGATGGTTGGGCTATATAAATTCAAACTAAACTCTCATCTACATGGCATAACCTCTTATTCAATGCATCCTTCAAATCTGCCTGTTTCTCTGTCTTTCTGAGACAGTCTGCTGTAGTGGCCCATACCTGCACACAACAATGGCAAACCAACTGCAGTGCAGTCAAACAAGTCAAGCAACCCCTCCCCCATCAAGGAAGCAGGCCACCCCGGAATCACCCTTGTAGTCTCCTTTCCCTAGACTTATGCCTTCTAAGGCTGGCAGCTCTTTGGTCTCCTGGCTGGCTCACCAAATGTTCCAGCCCAGCAGAACTCCAAGACCAAACAATGCACCAGGCAGAGAGTTACCCGTGAGTTTTAATTAGGGATTTACTAGCCAAAAAAAGATTCTCCCCAATAGTGGCCAGTCGTGAAATGGAAGTTAGTGAGCCATGCAAACAAAACTAAGGATGTGGCCTATAAAGTTCATCACAGACTCACTACAGTTGTTTAACAACAGTGATTAGGGGATGGGAATTTTGATGCTTTGAACCTGTGCTCTGGTCACATAGGCTCTACATGCTTAAGGCTTCTTTTTTTCTCCCTAAGGGAGGGGGTCCCAGCCCCTGGATTGCCAGAAGTCTTTTAAAAAATTCTAGAAAAAATCAAATTCTTTGGGTTAAGCAGAGAGGTCTTGAACAGGACATAATCCATACATCATGGAAAAATTGATAAGAAAAAGACTGATAAATTAGACTTCATCAAAATTAAATATTTCTACTCCTTGAAAGTCATTGTTAGAACACAAAGACAGGTGACAGACTTGGAGAAAATATTTTCAAATTCCATATCTGATAAAAGATTTGTATCCAGAATATGTAAATAACTCCCTAACTCAATAAGAAGAAATCAAACAAGCCAGTTAAAACAAAAGATGTGAAGAGATCTTTGCCAGAGAAGACATATGGATGACACCCCAAAGACAAGGGTGGTTTTTCTTGGTCTTTTGGTGGAATCTGCTCTGAGTCTACCCGAGCAGCCAAGTGGTCTGCTGGGACCTTCCCAGGCACAGCCTCTCTGTCCCCAAAGCATCTCCCCAGTTTCTGTGCCTGTCGGCAGCTCCAGTCCCCAAGCTCCTGCCAGCCCCATAAAAGGGAAAGACTCTTAATTGTCATACAAGAAGTCACACATCTATAGCTGTGTTTCTGGGCCACGTATCCTGTCCATGTATCACTGTTCATCAGTTTCACACACAAAAGTCATCTCAATTCCTGGAAGCAGAACTGATACACCATCTTTTTTCTATTAAGGCTATTAAATCTTGTTCAATAAAATATGCAGTAAAGAAAAAAAGGAAAGACTTACAGCAAGTCTATTGTGTGGCACAAGAGCAAGCAGCCTTATCTAGATGATGGAAATGGTTTTCTTCCTTGGCCCTTCCTCTGATGAGGTGGATTTAGGAGGTTTGGTAAAGTGCATTAGCCATAGGCCAAGTTTATAAAGCAGAGTCTCTTTGTAGGAAGACATAGGCCTTGGCAACTCTCCAAAATTCCCAGCGCGCTCCCTCCCTGAGCTCTCACTGTCAAGGTGACAGGCACCCGTGGGTGCCAGCTGATGGATGTGCTTCCTGAACTCCTGGCACCCCCCATTCAGATGTGGCCTCCACAGCGGTTTTCATCACCGCATCTCAGGCCCCGCAGGCTCTGGTGGCCCAGGGCGCTTCGCAGCAGGCACAGGACCTAATCGGGCTCAGCACAGGCTCTCCCGCCCTGCCCCACCCACGGGTGGTGGAGAAGCCACACCCAGGTCAACCTCCTCTTGGACAAATGCAGCAGCTCCATGGAGACCAGCAGGAGTGGCCACGGTTCTCGGCTCCCACAGCCTGCAAACACACACACACATGAACACACGCACGCACACACACTCAGGTGTGTGGGCTGTCCCAGGCAGGCGAGGTGGCTTGCCCTTCTCAGCTGGGGCATCAAAGCCAGTGAAGAAGCCCCTTCCCCTGGGTTCTACCACCCAAGCACCTCAGACCCCCAGGCATCAAATGGTACCAAGTCCAGAAAGCCGAGCCTTGGGGCCTCCCCAGGAGAGAGCCAGGGAGGGTCCCGGAGCCGAAGCTGGAGGAGCGCAGAACCCTGCACAGCCCCAGCGCAGGCCAGCGCCACGAGGGCCGGGCCGGGGCCAGGCAGGGGTCAGCCCACGGGGTGCTCCCCTCTGCTCTCAGCCTGCCCTGGGCCCTCAGCCCCCATGAGCTGCTCCCCGCGGGAGACATGCCCCCTTGACATTTGTGACCCCGTGGCTGTGCCCCATCCACCGAAGTGTTTAGACCAAAACAAGCCAGCGGGCGGCTGAGCGCAGTGCTCTGGCCCTCCTGCCCTCATAGGCCTTCGCAGCGCCGCGGGAGGCAGGGTCCAAATCTAGAAGCCTCACCTCCTCAGGGCTCCACGTTCCCATGTGGGGGCTCAAGGCAAGACCCCGGCCACGGCCACCCCTGCCGTCCCTCCCAGCTCCCCTTCACCTAGCAGGGCCGGGCTGCAGCGGAGTGGACACCCCTCAGCTGGGAGCCTGCACACGGCGGCGTGTGAGTACTCAGCAGGAC
This sequence comes from Myrmecophaga tridactyla, assembly GCA_004026745.1. Taxonomy (NCBI): domain Eukaryota; kingdom Metazoa; phylum Chordata; class Mammalia; order Pilosa; family Myrmecophagidae; genus Myrmecophaga; species Myrmecophaga tridactyla. Next base: position 33,353 of record PVIY010019868.1, read on the forward strand.
GGGCCCCCGGAAGGGGCTCCTGGGGGAGCTGGAGTGGGGGATGGGGGGTGTAGGGATCCCAGGGGTCGCACATGGGCGCCCAGCCCCAGCCCCAGGCTCCGTGTCCTCGGGGCTGGGTGGGGTCAGGGCCAGCCTAGCAGTCACTCTGACACTCAGGCCCGGGGGGACGGAGTCATGGAGAGAAAAGGCTCCCAGGCCCAAACCCAAACCCGGGGCTCAGTCCTCGTCCTGCAGTGGGACCTCCCTGCGCAGGCTGTCCCCCACCACAGCCCTCGTGCAGGGCCCAGCCCAGTCCCGCAGCACAGAGCCAGCTGCCCCTTCCAGGCGTCCCCAGCCGAGAGTCAGACACAAGGGTCAGGGGAGGCCACGGCTACCTCGCCTCAGGGGCCTCCCCTCCCGCCGTCCCTTTTAAGGAAGGGTCCTTGACATCCCTTCCCTGACTGAACATAGCAGAGCATACAGCACAGGACACCAGTGGCCTGTTCCTGCCCTTCCCGCCAGCCTGGCTGCCCCACGCTCCCCTCCCCTCCCCATGGCGAGCTCTGCCATCAAGAACTGGGGCTGGGGCACAAGGCTTTCACTTCTCCACCTCGGCATCTGACCTCTTAGAGTGACCATCTCCCCGGTTCACAGAAGGGTTTGCTGAAGCCCAAAGAGGCAGCGGGACTCTCCACGGTGGGAGGAGCAGGTGTGCCCCTGTCTCTGGCTCCCGGCCCCCGCTCGGGGCTTTGGAATGAGGCCCCCACGTCGGGCGTAGGATGGCTCTGTGCCGGCCCTTCCCGGAGCTCCCCTCCCTGCGCGGTGACAGAGGAGAGTGCCTCTGGGCAGAGCTGGACAAGTTACCGAAGGCAGGACGGACACCACGTCATGTTGGGGACGGGTCATAAAAGACGGCGGCGCCTACCTTGTTTGCTGGGACCCTCACACTGGCAGCTGTGAGTGACCCGAAGGCATTCTGCGACCCTCGGACCCCTGAGTGACCCCTCCACCCCCAGCGGCGCCCCCCAGCCCAGGACTCGCCCCGCATCTTCCGGCCTTCCCAGCTGAGCAGAGACAAGCCACCCAGCCCCACTCCTGTTCACGTTCTCGCCTTCAGAATCAGTCAGCACAGAAACGCAGCTGCTGAATTCTGGGGTCGGCTGGTAGGTGGAAATGGGGCACCAGTGGTGACTGCTGCGGCTTCATTTGGTTTTTCCATTAAGCACGAGAAAGGGCTCTCCAGAGACCTGGCCCCCAAAGCACACCCTGTTTTCTTGTACCAATAAAGAAGAAACCTTTTCCAATGTCATCCAACGGGGCCATGGTTCTCGTCTTTCCTTTTCCAAGAGGGAGCTGACGGCATTTTCCTGGCTGGGCGGGCAGGGGAGGCTCCTCTGACCTGGTGGGTTCCTGGGCAGCTGGGGTCAGCAGCCTCTTCGTGGGCCTCCAGGATCCTGCGTGGCTCTGTCCTGCTCCACACAGTCTGCTCCCAGCGGTCATCCCCGAGCCCAAGTGGGGAAGCAGGGTCACGTGCCATGTAGCTGAGCAGAGCTGTGCCGGCATCCCATTCAGAGAACATCTGTGCAATAAACACACCAAGATGTACTCTTCAAGGGTGTTTGACAGGCAATCCCTGGAGATCATCTTCCCACATCACTTCCCTGGAAAACATGTATTTGTGTCTTTATTCCAAAAGATTGAGATTTACTTTCCTAACACTGGAAATCTCGATATTGCCGGGGTTTGTGGCAGTCTGGAGTTAACGTTTGCTTTTGTAGCACCATTCCACTGCGAGAGAGGTTTAATTGACAACTTGAGATTTACCACAGCAAAGCTATGAAACATCTGGGAAACTTGAGAAAGGCATATTTTTATAGCCTCAAGGCTACCAGCAATTTGAGGAACATACGATGCGGATAATTTAAATGTTTAAGCATTCAATTACTAGTAAGTGGGAGATGTTTTGTTTTATGTTGTGTAGCTTATTATTTCATAAGTTTTCATTTAAGCATCTGGTAACACAAGCCAACTTGCTGTCTTTAAGTCTTGGTCTTGTTGCTCGGCACCATTATTTTGTGGAAACCAGAGCTGTGCATGCCCTGGGGAAATCTGAATCAGGTTCAGGACGGAATTCTACCCTCGGCTGCCAACCCCCTGCATGAGAGCCTCAGCCCTTGGGCACGGTCTGTGCTTCCTCCATGGACCCCACAGCGCCATGCTGGCCACCCCCTCACCTAACCTTGCGTCCCTTGGGACCGCGTCTCATACCTGGCTCCGTAAATATGGCAGCAGCGAAGGTGATTCTTGTCTAACCAGAGACCAGGACCTGATGAAGTGTCTCGCCCCCACTGCCAACGGCCCAGAGACAGCGCCAAGAGCCACCCGTTCTCATGCAGCCAGGCGCTTGCAAGGACCAGGCAAAAGGAAGCCACAGGTTCATGATTCCTCGGAGACGTGGCAAGCCTGCACCTCACCCACCCTTGCTTCCCCTGACTAGGGCATAAACTCTAATCATAACACAATTCAACACAACCTCTTTGAGTGTAGATAAACTGACATTTACAATAACTAAATTTACAATAACTAAATGTACCAATATCTACAAATGTGCACTTATTACAAATACAGACTTCATTCTAAAGCATAACCTCGCCTCTTTCTGCTTTTAGAAACTCTCTCCTCCCTCCATCCTGACTGCTGCCCCAGCTGCCTGCATCAGCTCTTCCCACCTGTCCCAGGTAACCACAGTACCAGTGTCAAGTGAATCAGCCATTTTTCTCGCCACACGTAGAGTCATAAACATGATTATTTAGACAAATACACACAAGGATGTGTTTCTGCTTTGCTTATTCCACAAAAATGGGAGTATTCGCTGTACATTTCTCTGAGTCTGGTGCTTCTCTCCTAAAAAACTCCAAAACAACCAGATAAACTCCAACTCATTCTCAGCATTACTTGGCTGATATTCCATTTGTGTTTCATTCTCTCCAAGGGCATTCAAAGGTTTTCTTGGGCTTCTCTTTGGGGAAAATCAGAGCGTTACTGAACATTTATAAGGTGGATTTCACAAAGTCAAATTGTAAGGTCAAGGAGGGTTTATAGGGAATTTCCTCAAGCTGATAAGGGGCATTTGTGAGAAGCCCGCAGCTGAGACTGTACTCGACAGTGAAAGACTGAACACTGTCCCTCTAAGATCAGGAACAGGACAGGGACGCCCCCCGTCACCACTGCTATTCACCCTTGTCCTGGAAGTGCTAGCCAAAACAAACAGGCAGGGAAAATAAATGAAAGGCATCCAAATTGGAAGGGAAGAAGTACAGTTATTTATATTTGCTGGTAACATGATTCTATGCATAGAAAATCCCGAAGAATCCATGAGAAAGCCACTAGAGCTAATAAATTAATTCAGCAAAGTGGCGGGGTATAAAATAAACACAGAAAAATCAGTTTTGTTCCTAAACACCAGCAATGAACAATCTGAAAAGGAAATCAAGAAAACAATTTCATTTACAATCACATCTAAAAAGCTAAAAAATATAGAAATGAACAAAATGAAGAATGTGAAAGACTGGTACACTAAAAACCACAAAACATTGCTGAAAGAAATTAAAGAACCAAATAAATGGCAAGACATCCCATGTTCATGGATTGGACAATAATATCGGAAAGATGACAATGCTGCCAAAAGCAATCCGCAGATTTAAAGCATTTCCAATTGAAATTCCAGCAGCCATTTTTACAGAAATGGAAAAGTCAATCCTCAAATTCATATGGAATTACAAAGAATAGCCAAAAACAATTCACATGGAATTATGAAGAATAGACAAAACAATTTTGTTAAAGAAGAACAAAGTTGGAGGACTCACACTTACGATTTAAAAACTTGCCAAAAAGCTGTGGCAGCACAGCATGGCACTGGCCTGAGGATAGTCACACAGACCAATGGGATGGAATTGAAAGTTCAGAAATCAATCCAACCATCAATCCCAATTGATTTTCAACAAGGGTGCCAAGTCCATTCAATGGGGAAGGAACAGCTGGGAAAACTGGAAATTCACGTGCGGAAGAATGAAATTGGGCCCTTAGCTCACAACATATACAAAATTAACTAAGAATGGATCAATGACCTAAATATAAAACTCAGAAGAAAACAAGCCACAGGCCAGTGCCATGGTCAGGCCAGAGCCGCTGCCCTCAGAACGCAGCTGGGCCCTGCAGGCCTCCTGCCCCCCACTGCCCTCCCACGGTTCCACCGTGGCTGCCCACCTGGAGGGGCTTGGAGGCCTTGCCCACCCCCGCCGCCCCTCGAGGGGGCACCCCCAAGGGAAGGGCTCGGCTGGGCCCAGGGGTTGGCACCACGGGGCCTGACATCAGCTTCGCCTCCTCTCCAGCAGCCCCAGGCCCAAGTAAAGCTCAACAGCCCAAGCTCCGGGCACCTGGCAGCCCCTCAGGCTCGCGGACCGAGAACAGACACAGAGGGCAGGATGAGGCACTAAGGACCCCAAGATGGTCTGGCTTTTCCCCAAAACAATCCCCCTTTGAGGCTGAATCCCAAAGCAGTGACGAGGTTTCTGTCAAGACATGGCAGACGGTAGAAATGTGTGACTACCACAACCATGGGGAGACGGCAGAAGAAATGAAGCAGCACCTAAGCCACGAGGACCAGGTGAGCAGATGAGGTGAGCGCAGAAGAGAGGAGCCAGAAAACTCCAGAAGCCGGAAAGTTGCTGGAACAGCAGAGGGTAGTTAGGAAGGCAGGACATTGCGGTTTCTGCCTGAGGGTAGGGGACAGAGGGGAGGGGAGGGGAAGGGGAGGGAGAGGGGAGGAAGAGCCTGGACACTCCAGTGGGACCCCAGCAGGAGGCTGGACAGACAGCCGGTGAGAGGAGCAGCCAGGTCCAAAGGCCCCATGGGGCTCTGGCCTTCAGGACCTCCAGGAGGGTGAGGGTACCTGGGCAGGTCCCCAGCCCTCTGCCACAGGGGGCTGAGGAGAAAGACCTAGAGGCCCTGGTATTGGGGTCCTTGTGGACAGCCCCTCCGCACCACCACACCTGGGGGCCCACCCAGTAAGGCCCTCGAAGGCACATGGCTGCTGGGCTGTCTGGATGGACTTCAAAGGACCAGAAGAAACTTGAGAGAAGCCTCTTACATTAGGAGAAGATGCATCTAGAAGAGGAGGGCTGAGAAATGCAGGACACTGCAGAACATTTTTTAATTATAATTAAGATCTTGCTATTGATAAGGAAATGTATTGCATCTGTGAAAAATAAACAGGATGCTATTTTGTTAACTTAGAGAACAAAAAATGTCTTGGAACATTTAAATAAGACAGTGGGGGGAAATAAATCAATAGAAAAGCAGGAAGATAAAGCTGAGGAAATCTCTTCAAATGCAGAACAAAAAGACAAGTATAAGGAAATCAGGAAAGGAATAGCACACAAACTAGATGTACTCAGGAAATCAAATTTCTGACTAGTAGAAATTGGAAATAGAAAAATAGAAAAGAAAGAAAAGGAAAAATTACTATTTCAGTTTGCTAACACTGCCACAATGCAATATATCAGAAATGGGCTGCCTTTTACAATGGGGCTCTACTAATCCACAATTTGCAGCTCTGAGGCTTTGGAAATGTCCAGCTCAGCAGAACGATACCTGGACTTGGAAGACAGGCTGCCAGTACCCAGGGCTCCTGCCAAGCGGGAAGGCACACGGCGGCATCCACTGCCCTTTGCCCCCGGGTTTCGTTCCTTCCAGCCTCTGGCCTCAGTGACCACCTCTCTGTTTTCTGTGGGTCACTTACAGCTTCTCCGGGGCTTTTCTCTAAACTTCTGTCTGTGTTGCTCTCTGTTTCATCTCTTTAGCTTCTGTATATATTTTATCCTCTTATAACGGGCTCCAGTAAAAAGAATTAAGACCCACCTTGAATGGGGAGGGTCACATCTCAATCGAAACAACCTAATCAAAAGGTCCCACCTACAGCAGGCCTGCACCCGCAGGAGTGGATCAAAAGAACTGACATTTTCTGGGGTCCATGCAGCCTCCAAACTACCACAATTACCAAAAAAATAATACAAGAAAATTTCCCAGAACTGGAAACTCTAAACCGAATTAGTCCACCAAATTCCCCATGGAGTGCATTGGAACAGGCCCATTTTCAGCACAATAAGATGTGACTAAACACCTCCAGGAATAAAATACAAGTCACAGAAACATAAAAGCAAGAGGAATGGGAATCAGGAAGAAATAGAAATTGTCCACGGCAACATTGGAGACTAAAAGACAATGAAGGTGTACCTTCCAGATTTTCAGGAAAATAATTTCACCCTAGAATGCTGCCCCCAGCCAAACCATTGACTGGATGTGAAGCTGGAAGAAAGTATCAAAACAAATCCTTATCGACTTCAGACACGCAAGGATTCAAACGACATCTGCCATAGACTGTTTCCCAGGAAGCTGCTGGAAGACGCGCTCCGCCACAACAAGGGGGGAAACAAAACACAGAAGATGCAGCACGAGCACAGGAAGGAGGCGAAAAGGTGCCCCAGGAGACACTGGCCAAAGAGCAGGAGTCAGGTGGGGTGGGGGATGGAGAAGGCCAGGGGGACCCCAGCCACATAAAAATGAAGGAAGGCAGTGGAGATGCGGCTGGAAACCGGGGTCCCCCGGGAAGGAGGCCGGGGCCAAGCAGGAAGGAAGGGCCTCTTAGGGCCACGCTGTGTGCCCACCACGCCACGATAAGAACAGAAGTTACGTCTAAAAGGAAGTAGTGAGTGTTCACAGAGGCTTATCTGCAAGGTCGGCTACTGCGAGGCCGAGCATCGCTTTTCAGGAAGCAGCCTGAATGCCAGCCACAGGGGTGCACCTGCTGGGCGGGGCGGGGGGCCTTCCCCAGACCGTCACAGTGTGGCCAGCCCCGCCATTCTGCGAGGATTTGGGGGCGATTTCAGCGCGGGGGTGGGCGTGCGGACCCGCTGGGCCCACTAAGCGGCCACCTCCTCGCCCTGACCGTCCCTTCCCCGGCTGTCCCTCCCCAGGGTGGCTTGGGCCCGTCCACCTCTGAGCTTCCACTATCAGCAAATTCAGGGGACCACGCGGGGCTCCCGCCGAGCTCGGGCTCAGTCACATCTTCCGTCCCCGGAGCTCACGCTCGGGAAACACGGATTGCTGAGAGTCACTGGTGCCGTTGCGCCAGCGACAGGCCCCACGTCCAGCACCCGCCGTCCTGCCCTGCCCGCTGCACCCACGGCTGCCGAAGGGGGAGGAGAGGGCCGGCGTCACAGCAGCCACTGAAGGGCCGGCGCAGCCGCTCCGTCCTATGAAGCTGTGCACTCGGCCTGGCTCCGTGGAGACGAGCTCAGCTGAACCCCGAGGCCCTGCAAGCCGCTTCATGAAGGTTCAGACAGCCCCGAGGGGCGTGCAGCCACCCGAGGGCAAGTGGACAGTGGCCTTTACCTGCATTTTCCTGTGTTCTCAATTATTTTTCGATTAGCATATAAGAGGTTTACAACAAAAGCTCATTCCCCAAATGTCTCCTGTCAGCGTGCTCGAGGAGCCGCCCCCTGATGGCCCACGGCCACCCAAGACCCTGATGTCGCCTCACTAGAGGCCAAAAGGCCGTCCGGTGCCCAGGCTGGCAGGGCGATAACTGCTGGGACAGGATCTCCATGGCAGGGCAGGTAAGACCCGTCACCCCATTCTCACGCGTCGCCCCAGCCGTGCCCGAGGGTGCCCGAGGCTCTGCGGCAGCCCCTGCCTTAGACACAGGGAGACCAAGGCCCCATGCCCCAAGGACCCGACCCTCCTCCAGAGTGTTCTAGAACAGAGGCCTGAGCCTGCCTGGGAGTGGGCAGAGGCCTGGTGCACCCCGAACGCCTGTGTCCCCTTGGACTGTTCTAGAACACAGCCTTCCTGACTGCCTTTCCTCCTACACAGCCCCCACATTCTCCAGGGACGGCGGACCACCATGGGGGACGGCCCGAGGGCTCTCCTGGGGGGACCCTCTGCCCAGCACCCCCTCAGCAGGGGCCTCCCGGGAAGGGGCCTCTCCTGTCTGCCGGCCACCCTGCACCGGCCTCCATCCCAGAGCAGCAGGTGAGCCGGCCTTCAGGAGCTCTGCACACGGGCAGGGCCTCCACCCGCTGTCCAGCTTCCTGTGCATCCACACGCTGCCCTCTGCCGCTCGCCAGGGGCAGCGCGCCCACTCCCCGGGGTGGGGTGGGTGACACAGCCTGGCCTCCAGTGACCACCCAAAGCCCCCAGAGTGCCCTCCATGGCCCCAGGGACCACTCAGAGCCCCCGGTGAGCCCTCCACACCCCCGACGACTGCACCTCCCCTGCTGCTCTGTACAGCAGACCCTCTGTGCCCCACGCCCACCCTGGATGGTCCAGGACCAGCGGAGGTCACTTGGGCTGTGTAGCTGCCCCTCCTCCACACAGGGCTCCTAGCCTGAGTCCAGGAGGAGCAGGAACCCGGCAGCTCCTGGCCCACTCCCCACTACCCAGAGAAGCAGTAACAAGATCTCAGCACCCCACTTGAAAGACAGGGGCATGGAGAGGCCCACCGCCACCCGGCAGCCTGGCTGTGGGTCACTTCCTGCGCTGGCCATCTCCTGACACCCCCAAAGCCCCAGCCAATGAATAGTGTCCTTTGATGGGTTGTGTGTAGAGAGAATAAATGAATGGATGGATGGATGAACAAACGAATGAAGGGATGGGTGGATGAACAAATGAATGAAGAACCATCTCCTGTCCCTCCCCCAACCCGGACAAAGGGACTCCTTCAGCAGTGAGAGCTCCTTGCCTGGCCCAGCCCACCTGAAGCCACGTCCCCTCTGCCCTCCATGACCCACTTCGTACCACGGCCCCTGAGCCCTACCAAATCCACCTCCCACGTGACATGGCACCAAAGCAAAGGAGAGGTGTAAAACCCGGAAACATAACTACATCATTGGACCAGCTCTTGCACTGCAGGAATTAAATCTAAAGAACTGATACTAAATATCCACGATGGTTTAGGCATAAGAATCTCCCTCGTACGAGTGTGTAAGGACCTGGGTGTATGAGTGTGTAAGGACCTGGTGCACTGCTGGAAACCAGGAAGGGCCCCCAGCCTTGGGGTGGGGTAGCATGCTGTCGCTAAAGCTAACTATATGAAATTATTTTAAATGTGACTGAGTGGAGCCCAGGGTGTTTTTACAGTGGGGAAGGGACACAGTGAGTGAGTGACACACATTTGTCACAACCGACAGAACTGAACAGCACAGAGCCAGGACAAACCCCAATGTCAACCGCAAACTCTCATTAATGATGTATAATATGTGATGGCTGTAACAACGGACAATAAAATGTTTCTAATCAGGGAAACTGGGAGGGCAGATATGAGAGCTCTACTTCCACTGCAGTTTTTTGGCAAACCTAACACTGCTCTAAAAATAAAGTTTATTATTCAACAAAGAATGGAGAAAAGCAGGCTACAAAATTATACCTATAATTTAATCGTCAATATTTTAAAATTTCATGAGAAATAAATTAAAATGATTATTCTAGGAAGGTGAGAAAAGAGTTCTCCTCCTTTCTTTGGGTTTCCCAGCTATGTCATAATCTCTATGTGTGACCATTTAACTTTCATTGATAAATAAATGCCTGTGAAGTGCGTAGACCCCTGGCAGCTCATGAACTGGGCTGCACCTTAGCTGCCAGGAGGAACTTGACAGTGGCCCTTTGGGGTGCAGGGACTGGGGCAGGCTCAGACTCGTGGGCCGCAGGGGGGGTGGGGGGAGGCCCCACCACGAGAGGCTGGACCTGTGTCCCGAGAGGCTGAGCCGCAACAGGCAGGAACACCTGTGACCCAGGCTGAGCAACGCACACGCAAGGACCATGGTGGGGGGGGTACAGGGGCCAGCTCTGGGGGCTCCCCCGTACCTGCAGGTCCCACAGTACCTCCCCCACCTCCCCAGAGGCCTCTTTGTCTGAATGCACCCCCGGGGGGAATTTCTTCCAGGGCAATGAGAATGCAGTGGGGGGCTCTGCAGCAGCCAGGGGAGCGTAGCCATGGGACCAGCAAGCTGCACCCCTTCCAGGGAGGTGGGAGACAGTCCCCAGTGTCCCTGGGACCCCCGTGAGCCATGCCCCCCACACGACAGGGCAGCCACCGCAGGCCTTGGGGATCCGAGGGCTGCAAGGACACGCTGGCCGTGCCTCACCGGGTGGAGTCCAGGAACAAGGCGGGTAACCGTCTGCTATTGCCATGTGACAAATTACCACACATCTATGCTCACTGATCAGCTGCCCATTCTGATGTCACCAGTCCAGGCAAAGCGAGGCGGGGGGCCTCATCAGGATACCCAGGGCTGAAAGTCAGGTGTCAGCCGGGGAGTCCGTTTGCACACTCCCGGGTCAGCCAGGTGGTGGGCAGAGCACAGCACCTGGAGGGTCTGGATCCCGCTGGCTGTCAGCTGGGATGGGCGCTCGGCCCCTAGAGGAGCCACCTTCTTTGCCATGGGCCCCCTCCATCTCCGAAACCAGCAGCGGAGAATTTCCCCTCTCTGAATCCCAAGCTTCCAGCCTCTTCGGCGAGGTGGATCCGACCCTTTGAGGAACTCGCCTGATTGAGTCAGGCCCACCCAGGAGTCTCCCTGTCCTAGGGTCTACTCACTGGGACCTTCATTACCTCTGCACCGTCCCTTCCCAGCACCACCTGGAGGTGTGTTGGTCAAACCGGGAACCTAGTGTGTGTGCACAGGAGCCAGGAATCTCGGACACCAACTTGGAATTCTGCCTCTCCCTGACACCTGGCACCTGTATACATGCCTGCCTCTCCCCGGGAGGTGCTGTAGGACCCTGGGGGTGAGGGGGATCCTGGGTGGCAGTGTGGGCTCCAGGAGCATCTGTCTCCCAAGGGGTGCTGCAGGCGTCTCCGGCTGGCAGATACTCCCTGCTCACAGTGCTGCTCCCTTTAGCCTGGACGTCAGGAAGCAGATGAAGGTGCTTGCCATGGCGGGGTGGGGAGGGCCCCCAGTTCTTTCCCTCACCCCCAGCAGCTGCACCCCACATGGCCATCTCAAAGCAGCCCAGTTGCTGAGTTCATGGGGCCCAGCTTCAGCAGAGGCCACAGCCCAAAGCCCCCCCGGCCCATTCCCCAGCCATGGTCACTGTCCCCAGGCAGCCGGGCACGAGCCTCCCTGGGAGCCACGTGTGGGTGCCACGTGCCGTGCAGGGGCCCCACTCCACGGTGCAGATGGGATGGGGGTGGGGGCCTCGACCCACAAAGCTGCCTCCAAAGAACGCATCTCGGGGGGCCAAAAGAGGGACTGTCCGCACCCCAGCTCCCGGTGGAACCCAAGGGAAGGCCCGTGGGTGGCTCGGGATGGCTCCACCTCAGCCGAGAGGGTGCAATGAGGGCGTGGGCATGAAGGAGCGCCCGCAGGACAGGAGGGCGCCGAGCCACGGACGGCAGGCCACTCCCCTCACCCAGCCATGTCCCAGACAAACAACCTGGGGGGACTCGGGGTCTCCCCTGCCCCAGGTCTTGGGGAGGGAGTGGAAAACCAGATTCGAGCACCCTTTTTCGTGGAGTTTACATTTCAGTGACGTGAAGAGCAAAAATAAATGGATGAGAAAAGTCGGAGGGTGTTAGAAGTGGTAAGTGCTTTACAGAAAAACTAATTAGGGAAGGGGGACAGCTGGGGAGGGAGAGGGTGGGCACAATTTTACTACGGGGTGGGGATGGCCCCGCTGAGAAAGTGACATTGGAACAGCAGCTTCAAGGAGGTCAGGGAACAGCCATCCAGAACCTGG
>PVIY010019869.1:0-45072 GCA_004026745.1 Myrmecophaga tridactyla
GGGGGGGGCAGTCCTTATTCTGTCACCTGGAAATGCCAATTAGGCAGCTCTGGACATAGCAAAGGAAATCCAGGCATGATAGAGCACGCAGAGTTGCAATTATGGAAGCTCCTCATCAGAAAAGTACTGGGCAGCATCTTATAAAAATCCTGGCTCAATTTAATTAATGCACAAGACTCATCATCTCTCAGGGCCTTTCTAGGTGTGTGCCTTCGTGTCTAACACACACACGCACACATCCACCTACAGTGAGTGCTCCATGTCAATGCAGAACAGAATCTATCGACCACTCTGAGAGGCTCTAACAGTCCACCTCAACATGTCTATTTCCCACTCCCACATCTTCCCTGTAAGAGACATAAATACCTTCCAAATCCTTGGTGTTGGGGGCTCAGCCCTCTGGTGTTTTGTTTGTTTATATATTTTACTCTAATAAACATTTAATTGAAGTATAACCTAGTAAAGAAGCATTCACAAATCCTAAGAGTACATCTTGATGAATTAGGGTGAACACACCTACCCAAATGGCTGGACCTGTCACAGCTCCAGGGAGCCTGTAGCAATAATAGGAGTGGATATGGGACTGGAAAGGGAGGTGGTCCAGGCACTTGGCTTGACGTTGTATTTGGACAGCTCCAGTCCCAGGAAAGCAGAACGTGGGCAGTATATTAAAAAACTCAGCCCTAGGACAGGGGGCTAAATGTAGCCAAGAAGGAGAGATTGGGAGTGTGACCAGAGCCTAAGGCATCCCTGGGTTTGTCACATCCACTATGTATTCTGGTTAATCCTGAAGCTTAAGGATAAAAAATAAGGGAGGATCAAAACTAGCAGCTGTGTCAGTGGGCGGCAGGTGGTGGAGGTAGGAGTTGCTGAGCAGTAGGGCATCTGGAAGGCAGAGGAGGGAATAGGGAAGGAAGCCCTGAAAATGAATTATGAGCTACAGAGGGCATCAAAACACAAGCTTTCTCTATTTCTTCACTGGTCCTATAGCCAGCCTTGTCCAGCAATATTAAAAAGATTAAAATACTCAAATACATAATATATTTTAATGTACATTTCCCCCTCAAACTCATTTATTTCCCACCAATTTTAGACATGGAACTTAACTTTACCTTGCCTCTATATTTGTTTCATTAGAGCAGTTAGAGAGGAAAGCTCTGAGCTATGTGGATTGAAATGAGGAATTGGAGAGAGAAAAGGCATAGCTGGAGTTTACGATATCTTACTGAAGGCATTATTAAGCAGGAGGCTTATGCAAATCTTACATTGCTGTGTATCCCTCCCTGCAATCCATGGGAAATTGTAAATGCTGCTAGGAGTAGGTCTACAGGCAGATAAGATTAATAATTCCTTTGTTGTATTATGGCAGGTCTCTGGCTTTCACTACTTTAAACTACCTAATACCAAAATGTAACAAGACGAGATTTGTGAGTTGTGTTGTTCTAAGAATATTTTACATTAGAGAAAATGGGAAGCATTAAAGAAAAAATAAATTACCTCAATGTCATCAATAGTACATTTTCCATAGCTGGCACCAAGCGGTAGCATTTCTTTAGAATGGGCCTTTTCAAATTGTGTTCCCTGGAGTTGAGGGAAGCCAAGTGCCTTCAATGTTCGGTCTCTGATTCTACCAGAGAAAGTTTACTTCCACTAATTGAGGATATTTTTTGTTCTCTAGGAAAGGTATGGCCCTAAAAAATATATGAATACTTTTTAAAAAATGAAAATCAAAGAACGCTGGTCTGAATTGGTATAATGATTAGATTGATATAATGTTTAGCCCTATTGTGTGCCAATTTGTTCCCTCTTTTAAGATACAAAGAAGTGGAGACGTTAATCAAGGAACTAGAAATGGTTGGTACTTCTATCCTGCTGGAAAGTTTTCATGGGAGTACATAGGGTTTCTGGCCTCTCACTTGATCAAAAGTATGAGGATGACCTAAAGATGATGTTACCTGAAAACAGAAATTAGCTATGAAAATTAATTCAAGATTGCTAATTCATTCAATACTGTTGAAGTTTCTGTGAAGTTCCAGCTATTGCCTTAGATGTTAGGGGTATAGTCCTTGTCCTGCTGCTGGGAGGGTGGGGGAGGGCAGGTATTAGGGAAGAGATGAACACATAATCAAGTTCTTATGATATAACGTAGTACTTAAGTACATTGATATTTGTTTAATGAATACCGAAAAAAAAAAAGGCAAAAAATGCTGCAAGAGCACAGAAAGAGGAGCTCTTTATATCTATATGGATTAGAGTAAGCTTCCCTGAGGATTGACAGGTAGGAATTCACCTGGTGATTGATGATTGGTATCACAAATTCCACAAACTGTTTTGGCTTAAACAAACATTTTTTGGCTCTTGGTTTCAGAGGCCAGAAACCCAAATCAAGGTTTTGGCAAGATCATGCATTCTCCCAGGGTCCTAAGCATTCTGCTGCTTTCTCCCAAAGACTGTGGCATCCTGGTGCTGACTGCCAGAAATCCTCGAGTTTCCTTAGCTTTGAGCTTTGCCTCCCTTCACATGGTATTTTCTCCTCTCCTTTCTGGCCCCAGGTTCTCTCTCTAAGGCTTCCAGCAATCCAGATTAAGATCCTACCCTGGTTCAGTTCTCCACATCTTCAGTAAAAATAAAATCTTCAAGCGGTCCTATTTACAATGGGTTCACCACCCACAGGACATGGGCATGAGGACACATAAATAATTCCCAACTTATCAATGATTAAAGTTTACATACTTCTGTCATAGCACATAGTACTTACTATATTATCATATGTCAGAAACTCTACTCAGTGCTAAGAACACTAAAATGAATGAAACAGAGTTCCTTTCCTTAAAGGATTTTTTATCTAATTCAGGGATCTCCGACTTCCCACAAAATCTGTAAGGAGACACTCTTTTTCCCTTTTGATTTCCAGTTTTTAGCCCAATTCTTGGCATACAGTTGGAGCTCAGGAAGTATACGTTAAATGCACGAATTCTCTTTAAATTAATTTGCTTATCCCTATGGCTTATAACATCACTGTTATGGTTGGGTTCATGTGTCAACTTGGCCAGATTATGGTGCCCAGTTTTCTGGTCCAGCAACACTGGCATACCTGTCATTGCAAGGATATTTCATAGCTGGTTAATAAACCAGAATGCTGATTTATTAAATCTTCAGCACATTGATTGTATCCATGGCTGATTACATCTGCATTCTCTTAAGGAGAGTGCCTTCTGCAATTAGTGACATTAATCTAATCAGCTGGAGGCTTTAAAGGAGAAATCAGAAGAGAGGATCTTTCTCTCCACTTTAGCTAGCCAGCCTCTCCTGGAGAGTCCACCGATGACCTTCATCTGAGCTGTCATCTTGCAGCCTGCCCTATGGAATTTGGAGTTGTGCGTCCCCACAGTTGCATGAGACACTTTTATAAAATCTCACATTTCCAGGCATTTCTTGTTGGCTCTGTTTCCCTAGAGGACCATGACTAGTACAATCATCAATACAAAGCTTATCATTCATTACAGCCTCCAGAAGACAACTAGCCACTAGCACTGACCCAGAGAGTTGGTAACACTGTGTATCCAGCATACATATATATTTTTTGCATGTGCAGACACCAGGAATTGAACCCGAGTCTCTGGCATGGCAGGCAAGAACTCTGCCACTGAGCCACTGTCACACCACCCAACAATGAGAGTTTTTTTGGGGGGTGCATGGTCCAGGAATCGAACCTGGGTCTCCCCCAGGGAAGGCGAGCACTCCACCACTGAACCACCTCCAATATGTATTTTTTTAATTAGAGAAGTTGTGGGTTTACAGAAAAATCATACATAAAATATAAGATTCCCATTTACCACCTTATTATTAACATTTTCCATTGGTGTACATTTGTTACAATTGCTGAAAGCACATTTTCATAATTGTTCTACTAATTATAGTCCATGGTTTAACTTAGGGTTCACGGTTTGCATTGTGCAGTTTCATGGATTTTTTAAAAAATGTATTATACTAACATGTATACAACCTAAAATTTCCCCTTTTAACCACATTCAAATATATAATTCAGTACTGTTAAATACATTCACCACATTGTGCTATGATCACTACCATCTATTACCATATATTTTGATCTTCCTGAATAGAACTTCTGTCCCCTGGTATTCCCTACCACCACCCTGTGTGTGACCTGGTAACCTATATTCTAGATTCTGACTGTATGTGTTTGCTTAGCCTAATTCTTTCATATCAGTGAGATCACACAATATTTGTCCTTCTGTATCTGCTTATTTCACTCAACATGGAATCTTCAAGGTCCATCCCTATGCCAGGATGAACCCTATGCCACTGCTGCCTGCTGTAAGGGTGGAGGATGTGGGATGGGAACTGTTGTGTGGAGAGAGCAATTTAGTGGCATTCACTGTAATTTACCAGCTCTTTCTCCCATTCTTCCTTGGATACTGCACAGTGTCCAACTGACACTGGAGTTTCAAAATAATTGACTCTGACTGTTGCTGCCTGTCTAATAGTTGTTCTGTTGGAGGGACTGATTTCTGGAGCTGCTTATTCCACCTTCTTCCCACAATTCCCCCAATAAATTTTGAAGGAAGAACACAGAAAATGCTCACCTAGATAATGGGGTCACCAAAGCTATATTTGACCTATTTCTGGATACCAAGAATAATGCAAATATCATCCTATTGACAGTGGGTGTTCTAGTTTGCTAGCTGCCAGAATGCAATATACCAGAAAAAGAATGGCTTTTAAAAAGGGGAATTTAATAAGTTGCTAGTTTACAGTTATAAGGCCAAGAAAATGTCCCAATTAAAACAAGTCTATAGAAATGTCCAATCAAAGGCATTCAGGGAAAGATACCTTGGTTCAAGAAGGCTGATGAAGTTCAGGGTTTCTCTCTCAAGTGAGAAGGCACATGGTGAACAGGGTCAGGGTTTCTCTCTCATCTGGAAAGGCACATGGCGAACATGGCGTCAGCTGCTAGCTTTCTCCCCTGGCTTCCTTTCACGAAGCTCCCTGGGAGGCATTTTCCTTCTTCATTTCCAAAGGTTGCTGGCTGGTGGACTCTACTTGTCATGGCTATGTCATTGTGCTCTGCTTTCTCTGAATCTCCCATTCTCCAAAATGTTTCCTCTTTTATAGGACTCCAGTAAACCAATCAAGACCCACCCCAATGGGTGGAGACATGTCGTCACCTAATCCAATTTAACAACCACTTTTGACTAAATCATATCATCCAGGAAGATGATCTGATTACAGTTTCAAACATACAGTCTTGAATAGGGATTATTCTACCTTTATGAAATGAGATTTTGATTAAAACATGGCTTTTCTAGGGGGCATACTTCCTTTCAAACCAGCACAATGGGTGAATTTGATAATGGGAAGATACAGTGGTAACATGAAGAAAGGATAATACATTTTAAAGAACAATAACTACCGGTTACTATACCTGGTAATTTCTCATTTAATCCTTGCAAAAACTATACACAATGATAGGTGATATTCCTGTTTTTTAGCAGAAAAGCTACATGAACTAATTTACTCTGGCTGGTTGCTCATAGAAAGCAAAATAAAGTATCTTGTGTGTATATAATACAGTTTCATTCATTAAAGATGAAGATATTTGTAAGAATTTGTAAAGGTGGGAATTTATAGGTGATATGGCAATTTTTAGGACCAAAGACAGTTATTCCATTTTCTTATGAAAGTTATTTAATTTAGTGCATCATCAAGGGATAGTATTTTGGTTAATGTCTCACCTATTGTAATACATTTGAAATTTACTAGTTGTGCATAGAGTATGCGGCTGTGGTTGTATAATTTCTTATGATATACAGGTGTTAAAACCATTTTTGCTGAGAAGCATTTATTCTCAAACAAGACTAAAATCCTTAACATTTAAGGAATGATTTCTCTTAGGAAGAAAAATAATACAGGAGAATTAAGACAACTTTACAGTATGTATCAAGAATGTCAAAACAATTGCATAAATAGGTCAAATGAGGCATTTGTCAAACTTGTTATGTCAGAGGAGTGAAATAATTTAATGCATGAGAAGAACTGAAACTATCGGAAAATTGAAAAACCAACCAACTTAGTAAAATGAGCTAATAAGAAAAAAATATCAAGCGCTCCTTGCTGTTATTTTTCAGTTTTCTTAAATCCATGACTTTAATGTATCTGAATAGTAATGATTTATTAAAACTCAATGGACTTTTGTGAAGTTCAAAAAAAATTTAATCCTACACTTTTCAAACTTCAATCTTTGGGATTCAAGTTCCAGTTAAGATGGGATTAAGCACTCACAACCTTATTTTTCTCACAGACGACAACAAAAAACCCTGCAGAGAATACATAAAACCACAAGCTGAGAACCCCACAAACGGAAAAAAAGAAATAGCTAGCAGATTTGAGAAGGGAAAAAAACCTTAGAAGAATAACCAATATGGCATTGAATATCCTGCTTTGTTTTGTGTTTCACTCATGTCTCCTGCCTTAGGTTGTAGGGTATCCTAAATCAGTGGGTGTGGACAGCAAAAGCTCTAACAGAAATCCTCACTCCTTTTTTTGGCCAGGGGACCACAAAAGGGAGCTTTGTGTGATGTACTGTAGAGAGAATTCCAGGGTTTCATTTTGTTTTGCTTTTATTCTCCCAGCCAAGTTCTATGCAAGCTCCAGTAATGAAGCTGCATTTGCATAGCAGTGATGCTAGAACTGTGAGAGAAAATCCTTGCTGATCAGAAGAACCTGTAAAATAAGCCCCATGGTCCAAAGAGTGTGAAGGAAATTCATGCTTAATTTTCTATCTACCTACCCTGTGGTTATTTCCCCAGTTTTGGAATACATAATTGTAATACATATCCTCAGCAACTGTTGAATTTCTGACATTAGTTCCTAATACATGAAATTCAGGTTATTAGAGTAGGAAAGATCAAGTGGAAGCCACTTGAAATTCCTCTACCTATAAAATTGTTAAGCCAAAAGCAGTGCCATATTCTTGGAGGAATTTCAGACATGAATACCACCAATAGGACTTGAGAGTTAGAGGTGGTTATTCTCACCACTTACCTATTCATCTCCCATATTTAGACTGTATAGAAGATAGATTCAATGACAATAGATTATACTAAACTTAATCAGGTGGTGGCTCCAATTACAGATATTATTCCAGATGTGGTAATTGCTACTTGGGCAAGTTAAAATGTCCCATGTTATATGGATTGCAGCTATTGGCCTGGTGAATGTTTTGTTTTTTTCTCTATACCTCATAAAAAGATCATCAGGGATGTTTATTTTCAGCTGGTGAAGTCAGAAATACACCTTTACTGTCCTATTTTAGAGATCTTCAACACTACAATCCTATGTCATAATTAGTCTTCAGAGACTGATCACCTTTTTTTCACCTTTACAGGGCACCACAGCGATCTATTACCTTGATGATGTTATGCTGCTTGGATTTAATGATGAGAAAGTAGTAACTTCTCTAAACTTATTAGTAATAAGTTGAAGGAAGGGAAATAAATCCCCCAATTTAGGAACCTTTTGCTTCAGTGGTTATTCTAGGGTTCTGGTAATGTCAGGATACCTCTTCAAAGGTGAAGAAGTTGTTGAAATGGCCCCTCCTAACAATAAAAAGAGCACAAGGCTTGGTGGGGTCCTTGGGTGGTAGAGGCAACTATGCTTCATTTGGATGGATTATCCCATTACAGTTAACAAGTCATACAAAAAGCTGCTAGTTTTTAGTGGAACCCGCCAAAAGAGAAAGCTTTTCAATTGGTCGAGTCTGCTGTGCAAGTTCCTCTGCCACTTAGACCATATGATCTGGATAAATCTGCCTTTGCTCAGGGATTAAGCAAAAGAAAAAGAGACACCTTGCATAATGCCACGTTGATGCACTCTATCAATGATGTCATCCTAATTTGGCCAGATGAGTAAGAAGTAGATAGCGTATTAGAACCTTGTTAAGACAATGTGCTCCACAGGATGGGAGATAATCCTATAAATGTTCAGCGGGTTGTTACATTAGTAAAATTTTAGTAATCCAGTGGTCAGGGGCATGCCAGTACATCCTGTGCAAATCAAAGTTAAATAATTGTATATCGCATTTCCCAACACAAAGAAGGAAGCACAGTGCCTGGTAGGCCTCTTTATTTTCCGAAGACAGTATATTCTACAAATGGGAATGCTTTGTTAACCCATATACCAATTGATATAAAAACTTTGAGTGAGGCTTACAGCAGGAAAAGGTTCTATAGAAAGTCAAAGCTATTGTGTAAGCAGGTTTTAATTTGGGCATCATAAACAGGCTGACCCATCATATTATAAGTATGAGTGTTTGGAAAAGACACCATGTGGAGGCTGTGATGAGCCCATTGAGAGACTCACAACACAGACTCCTAGCAGAAGGCCATGCCATCTGGAGCAGAGAATCATGTATCTCGAGAAACAAATCCTGTTGTCCCAGCTCCTGGGACTTTATATAGATGAAGCACCTGACCACAGGATACCAAGTGACCATGCATCCACAGCTCTCCATCACTGGCCTGGTTCTTTCAGACTCATCAAGTCCAGGTCAAGTGGGCCCAGAAACAACCCATGGTAAGATGGAAGTGATACATCAAGAATCAAGCATTAGCACCCTATCAGGTAGCCCAGATCTCTATGTCATCTACCACTCTTGCAAATGCCTTTTCCTCAAATCATAACAATGGCTATAAGGGAGAATTATATACAACTTGCTGACAGAGGAGATAAAAAGCATGGAGTCAAATGTGGGCCATGGTGGCTCAGCAGGCAGAGTTCTCACCTGTCATGCTGGAGACCTGGGTTTGATTTCTGGTGCCTGCCCATGAAAAAAAAAAAAAGACATGGAGTTAAAAAAAAAAGCATGGAGTCACAGATGAGCTAGACAATTTGGACAGTGGCTGCATTTACCTTCTGTTATAGGTGGCCTTGAAAGACAGTGGGAAGGGAAAATCCAATGAGCACAGATGTGGGTAGTGTGCCTGTCATCTACTCTGTGGAAAGAGAAGCGGTCTGAAGTTAGCATATGTACATAGGTAGTGCTGAATGGCTTGGCTGGCTATTTAGGGGATTGTACTGAGAAATATTGGAAGACTGAGGATAATCAATCCTTGGGCAAAAGCATGCAGATAGAGACAAGTTGATAGACATATGAGAGCGGAACAAAGTGTGAAGATCTCAGTATCAGGCAAAATCTCCCACCAGAGACCATCCATGGGAGAGTAGCAAGGCACCAAATTAACAAGTAAACAAAGTGGTTTGGCCCATTGATGTCTATTAAGTCTTTGTTATCATCCTCTGCAGAGCAGGTATGGTAGGCAAATATCAAAGGGAATTAATGAGAAGGTTGGGGTCTGTATTAGTTAGGGTTCTCTAGAGAAACAGAATCAACAGGAAATATTCATAAATATAAAATTTATAAAAATGTCTCATGTAACCATGGGAACATAGAGTCCAAAATTTGTAGGGCAGACTGTGAAGCTGATGATTTCAATGGAGGCTCTGGATGAACTCCACAGGAGAGGTTCACCGGCCGAAGCAGGAACAGAGCCTGTCTCTTCTGAATCCTCCTTAAAGCTTCCAGTGATTCAATTAGGCACTCTGCTTGGCTGATTACAAGTGGAATCAGCTGTGGATGTAGTTGATGTGATCATGATTTAGTTCTATGAAATGTCCTCATAGCAAAAGACAGGGAGCACTTGCCCAACCAGACAAACAGATACCACCACCTGGTCAATTTGACACATGAACTTGACCATGACAGGGTCTATGTGTGTACCCAATAGTTTAGGCTTTAATTTACACCACTAATTGAGCTCATGTTGCTGCTGAGAAGTAGTTGAAGTGGAGATTGGTGGTTCACTGGTGGAGGGGGAACAATGAATATCCACAGGGGGTCTGTAGCTGCAGTGGCTGCAGGGTGTCTTATTAAACTTTCTCTGCTATAATATTCATCCAGAAGAAGGCATCCACCAGAATACTGTAGAAGCTGCTTCCCAATTGCATATGAAGTAGTAGATTTGAATGGCACAAGGTGTGGATTTGGTGGACACTACAATAGGTCACCCAGATCCACCTTCAATGAAGGACTTTTTGCCCCAACTGATGGGAGTTCTGCTGAAGGATAGCCTTCAGCTGTCAGATTTCAGGGTCTGCCTCAGCTACAGAGAAACACCTTGCCCAAGGTAGCCCCTTCCTGGGGTGGCCCATATCCAGTGACTGATTGATAAGTTTATATAGCCCTGGCTATCCTGACCCAACTCCAGAGAACTCTGAAGGGCAACTTTTGGGGTAAGCTGATGCTGTCGTTGACTCTGCCTCACAGTTTAACTTCTCTCTCTACTCAATCCTATTTCCTTTCCCTACGTTTCACAGGCATTGTCCCTAAGGCATTGAACATCTGTTGGGTTGGTACTTTCCAACCCAAAGTACCATTTAAGTTATCAAAGGATGTGGATTGCAGCCATTGTGGAACACAGAGTTAAATACAGAATTTAATAATTAAAATTTCTCTAAAACGGGAACTCTAAAACGCTCAGCAAGCTAAACTTAGTTCTTAGAGTCTGCTTTGGAAGGAATCCACCCATACCTTACATTGTTTGAACTTTTCTGTTTTGTATTTGTTAATTCATGGGTTGGTTTCTTTTAAAAATTATTCCTGGGTAATTTCATATCTCTTCCTATTCTCTAGAATACAGAAATTAAGAACCTGAAGAAGAACTACTGGTCTTTTACCTTGTTTTCTTCTTGCATATAATACTTTCACCCCCACGGTATTTGCAACCTTAACTATGTTTGAATATTTTCAATGCTATACAAATTAGATAGTAATGTACAACACTGAAGTTGCAAAGTTTCCTCTTTTGGTAAGATGAAATCTGCCTCTTCGTGTCTTCTATTCATTTGCCTTTGCTTTGTATATTAATCCACATTCATACGATAATTTTGAATAATTGAAAGCATCTTGTATATTCTTTGCTGAGTTTTCTTGAGGCTAATATCAATTTCCTCAATCTTTCCTCATATGTGTTTCAAGATCTCTCAATGACATCCCTCCCACCCCTGTAAGCTTTGTAAATTATCTCATTCTTTAAGAGAGAGAGACAACTCTTAATTTTTAAAACTATTCCACGAATCCCTTGCTAAAAAGACCTTGTCTAGAGTGGGTAGTGAAAAAAACTAATAAATGAAAAATGATACAGATTGACTGGAAAGATAACACTTCCAGTTATTTAATTCTTTTCAAGTACTAATTTATTTAAAGAAGTATCCAAAACATTTTATTTTATTCTCCTCCTCCTCGGATATAATGATTTGCCCATAAATTTTATGATGGGAGCTCTGGTCCTTTCGTAGGATCAATATAATCTATTAACGGTCTAATTACTCTATGAGATGATTTGACAAATCAGAGGTAATTCTATTTTTCATTCTTTTCATTTAAAGTGAGTGACTGATTCTTACTCTGATTGGCATCACTAATAACACTGTGGGATTCAGCATCCTGCATTCTGCTTCAAGGAGAGCAAAAGGGTAAACTTGCTGCCAGTTTGACTGACATTTCATGCAAATGACATGAATCAATACATCTCTTGTACATGGCTCATTGAAAATTATAATTGCACATTTAAAAATGCATACAACCATATTTTATACTGACAGCATGCATTTTGTGGCACAGGTAACACATGTCAAGAAATAAATACCTTAAGTTGCCAGGGAAATGAGACTGCAGGCTATGTTAACACATACATTTTTTTTTTAAGATTGGAAAGCATCCACTTCAATGAGAAATTTTAATTATTAAATTCTGTATTTAACTCTGTGTTCCACAATGGCTGCAATCCACATCCTTTGATAACTTAAATGGTACTTTGGGTTGGAAACCACAACAATAGGAGGCTATGTCATTAGGAAGAAAAACTCATTAAGTTAATTCCCAGTTCCTAATTTATGTGAGGAAAGTATTAATGCTGAAAAGATTAGTTGGGAAGAAGATTGATGAGTTTAGTTTTCTCATGGAACACTGATAATTGTAAAAAGTCAAATGATTTGTCATTTTTATATTGTTTGTTCTTTCTAATGAACAAGTTGACATTTCATTCATTCATTTTTTATTATTTTATGCTTTGCTAAGAGAATAAATTTTCTTAGAGTTTCTGTCTTTGGCGAGGAGGCTTAGTGGGTATGACAATGGGCTATGTCAGACAGAAATTTAGATCCCAATTCAGCTGCCTATTAGAATTGTGACCTTGTTTTCTTTTGTCTTTCTTAGCCACGATTTCCTCATCAGGAAAAGAAAATGCTACTAAGAATCATTTCATAGAGTTGTGAGGATTAAATAAGGTAGTACCCTTGCACAATGTAAATGCTCTCAAATGGTGGCTACTCTTATTATACATGGGGGGAATAAGATTCAGAATTTGGGGGAAACATATGTTCTTTGGATGTAAGAAAAAAGTGCCTTTGTAAGATAGATGTTCATTAATCCTTACAGAAGAATGAGAGAGAGAAAAATATAGGTATTCTGACTTCAAAGATAATTTTTTTGTACTTTTTATCATAAAACACAATAGAGTATCTTATGGAGAAAAGATTTTTCATAACTCTTGGAGAGAAAGATGTAGCATGCTTTTCTTTGGAGCTTCAGGGAAAAAAACCTACCGTTAGACTACATTGTAAATACTGGACATAAATTAATCTCTAATGGGGTAGGGAAACAAAGCGAATATTGAATTTTTAGTATGTGCCAAACTCTGTGATCTTTATTGGTTAAAAAATCAGTATCATCATTATCACCATCATTTTCATCATCATCCTAATAGTAATGACAGTACCATTAATTAAACACCTATATACCAAGTACTTTATATATGCTATTGAATTTAATCACTACAGTATGAAGTATATCTTATACTGTTGAGTCTATTGATGAGGAAAACAAGGAATAGAGACTTGAAGGAACTTGTCCTAAATCACATTGCTGGGGAAGTAGAATTGGAACCTACTTCCAACAAGGACCACAAAAACAAGGATTATTCTGTTGTTGGTTTTTGTTTTGTTTTTTTTAGCTTGTGTAGGCTCTGGGAATCAAAAAAATTTTTTTTGATCATTCTGTTTTGAATTGCTTTCCTTGGCTTGCATCAACACAACATAAGTCTTGTTATACATTTGTCATACATTGAAGTTGTGAACTTAGATAGGACTTCAGAGCAATGGGGTGAGACCAACAGATGTCAAGACACCTCCATGACTTCAAAGGCTCTTAAACTTTGTTCAGTGTCTGTTGGCCATCACTCACTAACCACAGCGGTCTTCTGCCTTGAAGGGTTGCACTTAATACCTCTGTTGCTACAGTCCTGTGATGGCACCAAGGTTGTCCTAATTTGTGCTGCATCCACAGCTTCTACCAGGGAATCACCAGGTCTGTGATATACCTGGAATTCACATGGAGCTTTATAGCTAGCAAGGGCTTTGCCTCCAAAAATGGCTGCAGAACACTTTTATGTGTACTGCAATTAACTTAAGATGTTTCTCGGGTGCCTGTTCCTCAAGTAGTACTTCTATAGACATCTTGGGATTTTTTATGCAAATATACACCACATGTAAGCTTTACCAACAATGTTGAACTTCATGCTATTACATGATTCACATGGGGATATCTCTGCTGGGGACTCTCATTTTAGAACCCATAGACCCAGGATCCCACCGCATAACACAAAAGCCTGATAGGCAATAACCTCCTTACCATTTTGTCTCTGAATCATAAGATCTCTGCTATGAAATAAATATTAAAAGTGAAATATTGGCCTCATAACTAAAGAGCAACATTTTAGACATTTTTTTGTACTAGTTAAATTTACAGAGATGGCCTCCAAAGCAACTTGAACTTCTGACATGTACTATCAGTTTATATCCATTGTTTTAAATCTAGACTTCTTCTATTCAAAATCAGGAATAATGAGAGGCACCAGGAGATACACATTGACTCACTTGGGAAATTCTGTTGAAATAAAACAGTATAATACTGCAGTAATATCTTTCCAAGGTACAAAGACATGGCCTATAGCACCTTAACTAATTTCTTGTCTGAGGATCTGAGTTTGCAATTATGAAAGATATTTTATTGTGGAGTATAAAAAGAAAATGTCCCAGAAGCTCTGTGAATGAAAATGAAAGGCCACTGACTGAGGTAATCAAGGTGAATGATGTTTGTATGATACCCAAGACCCAGATTGGGACCAGAAGGACTCAAGGTTTACTGATTTCAAGGCAAACCTAATAGCTTACCCAATGAGCTGGAAGGTCTGTTGAGACACACAGTAGTACATCACATCCAATTAGTTCCCAATGCATGATGTAAAATTGAGGACAAGAAAGATCCGTTTACCAATGGCTTCATTGGAAGCAATTTAAGTTGAGGTTTGCATCAGTATTCTTAGAGATCTCTCTCTAAATCTTTATTACATTCTCACTGCTCAACTGTGATTGGAATATTTCAAGGCTGCACTGGGCTGCTTGGGAAGGAACACTCTTCCATGGGAAAAGGAAAAACTTGAAAAACTCAAGTTAGACGTACAACGAAAGTTTTTACAGGGAAAGCTGAAAAGGTAAGATCATAGAATTTTGTAACATGAAGGCACCTTAAATTAAATGGTCATGCTGCCTTGTTGTTCAGTTAAAGTCATTAGAACCCAGAAGGGAAAGCATCTTGGCAAAAATCATTCCTTGTCATCAGTTCAGAGCTTGGATTGAAATCTAAGTCTTTTCATTCCTACCTTAATATTCTTTTCCAGTACATGACCTTGTCATCCAAGGAAATGCAAAATAAGGAAAAATAAAGGCATTGAAAATGGAGATGCTCAAAGGCTAATTGGTTATGCTGGAAAGATTTCTGGCAGCCAGTTACAGCTTCTGCTTAACAAATTTTGCTGTAAGCCAGATACTTTCTCATTCAATCCTTAAACATTTCTGTGAGGTAGGAATTATTACATTTTCAAATGATGAAATTAAGGCACTGAGAAGTTAAGTAACTTTCTTCAAGAGAACATGGTAATTACACAGCCAGATTCCAGCCTCTGTGTGTTTTGATAACAAAGTCCAGTGTGGTTTTCCTGAATATTTAAAAATTGAGCAGTGCCAGCAGGTGCAATCTGATGCCAGCTTACTGCTGCTGTAGTCAATTTCATAGGGAACTCTGAAGTGGAAATATTACTTAAGAGATTTTTATAAATAGAGGCCTTTGTACCCTGGTATTGACCAGACATTGGATTCCAGCTATGGCCTTCAGCCAAGGGCAATTCACAGGAACCTTAACACATGGAAGCAGTATTTCTATATTTGCAAAGTTGTTGAGACATTTTCAATAATTAAAACTAAACCAGATTATGGCAGTTCCTCAAAAAGTTAAATATGGAATTACCACATGATCTGGCAATTCTGTTCCTAGGTATATGCCCAAAAGATATACCTAGGAATACTTTCGTACCTGTGTCCATAATAGCATTATTCACAAAAGTTAAAAGATGTAAATAGCTCAAGTGTACATAAACAGATGAATCATAAACAAATTGTGACACACACACAATGGAATATTATTCAGCCCTTCAAAAGGAATGAGATTCTGATACATGCTACTATATGGATGAAACTTGAAGACATATAATGTTGAATGAAATAAGTCAGACACAAAGGGACAGACGTTGTTTGACTACACTTATGTAAAATAACTAGAGATAGCAAATTTATAGAGATAGAATGTATATTACAGGTTGCCATGGAATATGGAAAGGTGAACTATATAAAAAGGGAAAACTTGATGGGTGACCTAATTTTTTCAATAAAGAAAAAAAACTAAAGCAGGGGCTGGTGAGTTCTAATACTACAAGAGAACAGAGATGGATTGCTAAACTGAAAGGCTGTTTGAGATAGTTCAAATGGGAAGTAACTTTTCTAAAAGGCTGCTTGTTATAGCAGTAACCATGTGTCGGTACATGGACCCTCTTTTACTTAAGATGGTTGCTTCATGAATGAATATTAACTTCAAGAACACACTTCTGACTCCAGAGAAAGAAGTCTTACATGAAAGGTGAAGTTATTTGTATTAGCCTTCCCATTCCTGCTGATTGTCTGTGGACAAAGTCCTCAGATCAAAAACTGGAATTCCTAAGTCCAATTAAATTTCTATTGTAGAAAATTTTAAAAATATGAAAAAAACCTACCAAAAATATAAAGCAGTATTACATTGCCTTGAAATAAAAACTGTCAACAGAATAGAATATTTTCCTCCAGGAATATCATAAATAATTCTAGAATGAACATTCTTTTAAGCAAAATTTGTACACATCCATTATTATTTTCTTAGGAGAAATTATTTGAAGTGAAATGTTTGGGTCAAAATTTACATAGATATTTAAAACTTTGGGTATATATTGCAAAACTGCCTTCCAGAAGGTTGTGCCAGCTAAATATTACTACCAACTCTGTATATCAAAATATTAGTGATGCAGACTTTCACATTGTTAAGGAAAAAGTCAGAGGAACGAAAATAAAGGGTCCACAACTTTGAGGCTCAAAGATGATATTTTGGATCAGAGACTATTTGTGAAAACTATATTTAAGAAGAACCTGGTACTAGGGATTTGGGAGAACAAAAAGAGCATTATTTGGTGAGAATTCAGGCCTACCTAGTTGGTTTATGTCTTTGCTTTTTGGAAAAACTTTGTCTGCCCAAAAATGTGGAGGGTCTATGTTTGGTTGGTTTTAACACAGGAGTCATTCCTTTAATTTTCCTAGGTTTCCTTGGTTTTAGATGTAGCAAGAGCTTATCGCAGTATGGGTATAGTTTCATTTATTCATTAATTGATTCCATAATTATTCATTGAACACCAAGTATAAAGATTGATGTTCCAAATTTTAGACCAAATAATGTGGAAAAAAGAACTCATGTTCTTCTTTCATTCCACTTTGTTAAAGCACTGCATGAGAAGTTAAGTACAGTGTGGAGATGGCATGTGCTTTGAATAGGGGAACAGGATAAGAGGTGCATTTCTGGAAATGAGTAGTGTTGGGGAAGTCATGGACCTGCTCAGGGATCATCACCCAGCCCTCCCCTCCCCTATCCTTTTCTATTGTGTGCAGATGTTTCCATTTTGCTGCTCTGGAGAAACATCAAAAGTCTTTTCTAATGGAAAGACTTGACTGTACCTTGAACCCAAAACTAGGAACAAGCAGCTCCAGCTTCTTATTAGGGCGGAACTTTCAGTGACAGGGGCCTCTCCCCCTGAGGTGTAAAAATATCTGTCCCTCCTCTCTGGAGCAAGGCAGGGTGTATGGAGCCACCAACCACTGACATTGACCCAGGCAATTTGGCCACCCTGGAAGACTGGCTAAGATGGGATCTCTTTCCCTGCTTTTTTGGACTCCTTGTACTGTATAAGTAAAAGAGCGGTCATTTGCTGGTAGTTTCTTTTGTGGCTGAGCCTGTGTTCCCATGATGTAACATACAGCAACTTGCTCCATGTTAGTACAGCTTCAGTAATGGATAAAATGCACAGAAAGAAAGCGTATAAAGGATTTGGCTTTGAGAAAAAAGACAACAGAACTGACTCAAGATCATATTAAGTAAAAAGGGCACTGCAGCACTGGGATTGAGATGCTGGGGCACAGTTGCTGAAGCAGAAATATGTAGAAATAAATTAGAAGTGGGCTTGTCTATGAATTTTGTTAGTTGGAAGTCAGCAAAACCTAGCTGACTTCTGGCTTATGTATAACTAGAATCTCTGTCCTCAAAGAGCTTTAAATGATAGAGGTAGTAAAGGAGGTAATAAGTGGTGTTTTAGTTTCTCAGGCTGCTTCAACAATTACCATGAAATGGGTTGGCTTAAACAAAGGGAACTTTTATTAACTAATATTTTGAGGCTGGGAAGATGCTCAAATCAAGGCATCATTAAGGGAATGTTTTATCCCCAAGACTGTGATATGCTGGGGCTGGCTGCTGGTGATCCTTGGTCCTTAGATTGTTACATGGAGAGGCACATGGTGGCATTTCTTGGTCTCTTCCTTCTCTTCTGGGTTTCCTTGACTTCAGCTTCTTACTTCTTTTGACTTTCTCTATATATGTCTAAATTTCATTCTCTTATGAAGGACTCTATAATAGTATTAAGAGCCATCCTGATTGAGTTGGGCCACACCTTAGCAGAAGTAACCTCAACAATAGATCCCACCTACAATGGGTTTACACCCAAAGGAATTGATTACATTTAAGAATATGTCTTTCTAGGGTACATTGTGAGATGATCTCTCACTTTGAAGCAACTTCAAATGACAGTCATGTTAACAGTTCAAGGCTGTGAATCAAGATGAAATGAGAGTGGGTGGAAAGCACTAAATCAAAAGTGTTTAAATGTATGTATACTTTCAAATGCATTTTTCTTATTATAAAAATGTAATTTGTTATTGAATATTCAGAAAATCAGAGAAGAGTATAAAGAAGATGAAACATTCATAATCTTACATGACTTTCTATTCAAATACTTACATGTTACATATATTTAATATGCAGAAACACTGTTCTGCTACATCTTAATGTGGAAATATGTAACTGGAGAAATAGCTCAGATAATTACTGTCTTAGTTTCACCAAAAATCTGGATAATAAAGTTATTAATTCCCTATGTCAGTCTCTAAGACCTGTAACTCTCACAAAATTATTGGAGGTGTTATTCTTACCTCTCAGCTAAGGA
The DNA here is from genome assembly GCA_004026745.1 of Myrmecophaga tridactyla. NCBI lineage: Eukaryota > Metazoa > Chordata > Mammalia > Pilosa > Myrmecophagidae > Myrmecophaga > Myrmecophaga tridactyla. The sequence continues at coordinate 18,765 of PVIY010019869.1, forward strand.
TGTATTACTGTAAAAGACTTTGTGGTGGATTTGTTAATTGGGAATTGGGCCTCACCTAAAATATTTTTTAAAGAATAATTAGGAATACAAGCACAAAGTTTACCTCAACATCAGGTAGGTTTCTTTTGATTAGAATCATCTACTAATTTGATACTTGATGCTGATAACTCTGGACATGGAAAAGTAGTTGCGTTGGACTTAGACTAAGTCTAATGCAGATGAGAGGTTTCTCTGATCCACTCTCTTAAAGACTCTTCAGCCTTTCCAGAGCAAATCTCTTTTATTTTTTCTCCTGCAATATATTATAAACATAACTGTACTTATTTGAAACTGTGATGTACTCCAGAAAAGTCATGCTCTTTTATTCCAATCTTGTGAGTGCAGACTTAAGATTTTTTGACCAGGTTTCCATGGAGATGTGACACACCCAATTGTAGGTAGGAGCTTTTGATTGAATTATTTCCACGGAGATAAGAGCCTGCTCTTTCAAGGCAGGTCTTAATCCACTTTCTGGAGTTCTTTAAGAGCGGAATATTTTGGGGAAAGTTCGGACATAGACATTTGGAAATTCTTGGAGACAGACAGAAGCTTAGAGAGGAGGCCACTGGAACCAGGAGCCGAATGCAATGAAACCCGGGAGCAAAGGGCCAATCCACATTGCCATGTGTCTTCCCATGTGACAGAAACCCTGTACATGATCAACATTTCCTGAGTGAAGGTATCCTCTTGTTGATGCTTTAGTTTGGACATTTTCTGGCCTTAGAATTGTAAACTTGTAACCTAATAAGTTCCCTTTGTAAAAGCCAATCCATTTCTGGTACACGGCATCCAGCAGCATTAGCAAACCAAAATAATAACTCACAAACTAAAAAATTAATTCATTCATTAGCTATCAAACATTTAAAGCACTGCTATAAGTTTTATTTTACTTTGTAACAGGTAGTTTTTCTCTCTATTTCTTGACAGCAAGGAAACTTGGAACTAAATGTGTATCATATCATAGGACTTTATGGCTTGCATTATGGGTTTAATCTTAAACTGTCTTCATATCCCTATCTTTACTTTTTTTTTAACCTCATTTCCTATCTATTTATTTCATCTGGTTGTAGATAAAAATTAACTAAAATTAAAGCTGATTTAATGCAACAAGTGGTTTATTTCTTGCTTGTGTATGTTATAGGTTGGTGTAGGCTTCTTGTTCGTAGCTCTCAGAAACCTGAATGAAAACTTTACCATCTGTGCTGATTTGAAAGTGTTGTGTTCTCCAGAAAAACCATGTCCTTTAATTCTGATTCAATATTGTAGGGTGGAAACCTTTGAATAGATTCTTTCCATGGAGATTGTCCACTCAATTGTGGGTTTGACCTTTTAATTAAGTTAGTACACAAAGATGTGACAAGTCCAATTGTGGGTGTGGCCTTTTGATTAGATGGAGATGTGACTCCACCCATTCAAGGTGAGTCTTGATTATTTTACCGGAGTCATTTAAAAGGGAAGACATGTTGGAGAAAACACAGTTGCTTCAGAGCAGACATAGATGCAGACATTTGGAGATGCTTGAAGTACCGACAGAGAGCAGATGACTAGATATGAATGTTTAAAGATGCAGAGCACAGAAGATGTTGCCATGTGCCTTCCAATGAGATGCTAAGCAAGGCAGAACCCAGAGTTGTGTCCTGAAGGAGCTAAGTGAAGGCCCACAGACACTTATAGAGGATACCACTGGCATCAGAAGCTGGAAGCCATGGAGTCAGGAACCAGGACCAACAGATATCAGCCATGTGCCCTCCTATATGACAGACATTGACCTTTCTTGAGTCAAGTTATCTTTCTTTGGATACCTTAGTTTGAACATTTTTGTGACCTTAGAACCGTGAATTTGTAACTTAATAAATTCCCTTTTTAAAAGCCATTCCATTTCAGGTACATTGCATTCTGGCAGTATTTAACAAACTAAAGCACCATCTGTGGCTACACCATCTAGAATATGCAATCATTTTGATCACTGTAGCAAGAGAAGGGAACTTAGAAAAGTACACACTATTTTCACTGGTTCAGCCTAGAATTGATAACTTCTGTTCACTTTTTGTTGTCTCATTGGCCAGAACTGGCTGCAAGGGAGTCAGGAAATGTAGGGGTAGAAATGGAATATTGAGTGAGCATTACTGTCTTTATTTCAGTGTATTTTTGACAGGAATTGAGAAGTATTTTAAAAATGAGGTAAAGTATAAATAATACAAGTATTGCCATTTTTGTAGGTCAAAATTGGTCAAATAGCATCAGTTTCACGTAGTTCAGCCTAAACGACAAATGCACAATGTAATAAGCTCATTGTGTGATTAACAATGTCCTCACCATTAAGAAAGAGACACCTTTTATCTGAGATATGTCTGCATAAAAATGATAGCCACTAAATGGAGAAGTGCTACAGCAGAGCTATTGCAAAGCATGGTTGTGTTAGAGAAAGAAGAGTGGATAGTTATGTAAGAGATTGTTAAAGGAGGTGTCAATTGTTAATTGTTGGTGGGCCTCAGGAGCAGAAAGGGGAAAATACCTTCTAGGCAGAGAGTTTCATGACATGCCAAGAGGCAGAGAATTTCAAGAACCTGCCATGTTTAGAAAAGCCCAGGACCAGAGGATAAGTAAGAGAAAGGTTAGCTTGATATGAGGCAATGATGATAGATGGGACAAATGGGAGTAGACAAAGTATGTCATGCTAATGAATTTGGACTTTTTACTGAAGCAACTTGAAGTTCCCAAAGATGGATGAGATTTATCTTTTGGAGATGAGGAAAGAATTACACGAAGGAATTGTAGGAGTCCTGAAAAGGAGAGTTTCTCAAATACTTTTGTGTTCACTTTCCAATGTGGAGAGTTTATGCAGTAAAGTTTATGCAGTAAAATCTCCCAATGCTATTTTAATTCAAATATCAAACTAGTCCAGACAAGAAAGATGATTGATGAGTAGGGCATAAGCAAGTTCTCCAGCTAATATACAGGGGAAAAATGATTAGAGTTAAGATATTTTCTATGACTCCAACTTATCACCTGAATGTGGTACATTAGCATTTTCTTTCTTTTTTTACAATGTTCTATTGTAAACAACAAACAAACATACAAATATTCTTGACATACAAATGTTCTTGACATGGTTACAATCAATGGCTCACAATATTGTCACATAGTTGTATATTCATCACTATGATCACTTTTTTGAACATTTGCATCTCTCCAGTAAAAGAAATAAAAAAGAAAAAAGAAAAATTCATACATGCCGTACCCCTTACCCCTCCTTCTCATTGACCACTAGTATTTCAATCTACTCAATTTATTTTAACTTTTGTTCCCCCTATTATTTTTTTTACTTCTTATCCATATATTTTACTCATCTGTCCATATCATAGATAAAAGGAGCATCAGACACAAGATTTTCACAATCACACAGTCACATCACAAAAAGTATATCATTGTACAATCATCTTCAAGAAACATGGCTACTGTAACACAGCTCTACAGTTTCAGATCCCTCCCTCTAGCCACTCTAATGCACCATAAACTAAAAAAGGGATATCTGTGTAATGCATAAGAATAACCTCCATGACAACCTCTCGACTTTGTTTGAAATCTCTCTGCCACTGACACTTTATTTTGTCTCATTTCTCCCTTTCCCTCTTTGGTCAAGAAGACTTTCTTGAGTTGGGACTCAGCATCAAGAGATGAGAAAACATTGGCAGTTTCTAAGATTTTTTGTATTTTCAAAAAGAAATACTGATTTTAGAATCTTAAGAGTTGGATGGGACCTCAGGAGTTACAGGGTCTAAACTTGTTTTCTGTTTGACAATTTTCTTTACCTTTAATAAACTTGAAAAGTTGTCATCAAGACTTGTATTTAAATAGGCCATCAAGAATCAAATTTATTCTCAAACAGATGATTCTTTCAAGAAAGGGAAAGTATTTTACTGCTGTTTTCTGTTACAAGGAACAATACTTTCAAAATGAAAAAAAAAGGAAAGAAAAGAAAAGAAGAGTCTGGCTAGCCACCTCAAGTAGAACTTTTTAAAATTTTAAATGAAAATTCTTATGAAGATATATGTCTCACCATAATGGGGAAAATGTTATTTAAAACGATAATAAACAATCATCACTTCAACTTTCTACTGTCTCAGTATGTTTGGGAGATAATTTGTATCAGTGTGAAGGTAAATGTCCATTTGACCTCTTTGTCTGAAAAAAAGTTGAATAGGAAGAATGAGAGTGAGAAACATTTCAAAGTCTTTGCCAGTCTTTCAGCTGTGTTATAATAGTGACACGAATGAATCTTTGGATATGTAGCTGTTGGGGATGCAGAATCTGGGAGGACCAAGCAGGGAATGGAGGATTGTATGGAGTGGGAAAGTCTGATGAGAAGAATAGCCTTGATCCTTCATTGAAGACTTCTACACATGCAAATGTCTTGTACAACTGGTGATTTAGAGCTTTACAATCAAGCTCCCTTAGCCTTGTAAATATGTTGGAATTCTTGTCAGCATCTGGCAACAGTTTTATTATTCATGATGTGACTCAGACGTCAACTAAGGCAGCCTAGTATCTGAGATTGGATTTAAAATTGTTCAAAATCCAAATCACATGCTATGGGAACCCTGAATTACTACCCAATCTCTCCTGGGATTCAAGTTGGCATGGAAGATTGGGTTCCTCTACTCCGAGGCAAACTTTTCACGTTGTTGTCTATATTAAAGATACCCATTGTATCACCAATGGGTGTTCCTTTTACAATCATGCATTTTCAGTGGAGGTGGAATGGGGCAAAAAAAACTTACTCTTCTTAATGTATAGAGCAAAAATATGCATATGGTACATTCACAGATATATAGTATATCTGTGGTATTAAATTCCATGAGGGAGTAATTAGGAACACAAATGCCTCAAAGGCTCCTTACTGGTTAACACAGGCTACAATGGGCACAGTGTCTCATGGTGTAGTGCAATGTGATGGCCCCAGGTGGGAGATGAGATGTGTGGTTTCCCTGAGCCATCTATGTCTCTGTTGAGGAAATCTAATTAACAATAAAATCTCCTGCTAACTCCACAAAAGTAGAAAAGAAAGAAAGGAGATTTATTACTGAATAAGCAATAAACTAGTATGTGAAGTGCAGCAGAGGTGATTTGCTAAAAAGAGTGCAAATACAGCTAGAAATCCTACCTGTGCCAGTTTGAATCTGTTTGTATACCCCAAAAAGCCAAGTTCTTTAATCCTCATTCATTATTGTTGGGTGTGGACTTTTTGATTGTTTCCATGGAGATGTGACCCACCCAATTGTGGGCGGTAAGTTTTGATTAGATGGTTTCCATGGAGATGTGTCTCCATACATTCAAGGTGGGGTTGCTTACTGGAGCCCTTTAAGAGAGAACTATTTGGAAGTAACCATGAGAGCCACGAGAGCCACCAGAACTGACAGAGCCAACAGAAAGGACAGAGTCCCGGGGAAGCCACTGAAGAGAAAGCTAGCAGATATCACCATGTGCCTTTCCAACTAAGAGAGAAACCCTGAACATCATCAGCCTTCTTGAACCAAGATATCTTTTACTGGATGCCTTAATTTGGACATTTCCATAGGTTTGCCTTAATTTGGACATTTTTACAGCCTTAGAACTACAAATTTGCAACTTAATAAATCTCCCTTTTTAAAAGCCATTCCATTTCTGGTATATCACATTCTGGCAGTTTGCGAATTAGAATACCACCCTTTTATATAGTCAGCTAGATACAACCTATTGCATACGTGTTTTCAAGGTAAAGGATAATCAGTCCTCAAGTAAGACTACTTGACAGCACTTTTCATCCTAAACTCACTTGGCAATTATCGTGACCATCTCTGTGAGTTAATGCCTTTATCTAAAGGAAAGAAATGAACTTCTCATATCTTTATGACAAGAGGGAAGTTTGTAACTTGTTTGCAGGCTTCCACCTAAGTTAGTTTCTACCCTCCCACAAACACTGGGAGATAGAGGTTTTCCCTCTTTGAGGATTCTGTTTAAAAAAGATAGCTTTCAAGTCCTATAGAAGGACATTTCTGGCTTGGAAAACTGACAAGAAATGTAAAAAAATTTGCTACATTTCAAAGGAGCAGAAAAAAATGTGCTTATGTTCAAGATGTATAAAGACCTTCAAATCTGTAACACATCACAAATGAGGGAGCAAAAATGGACAGCAAAAAATGAACAAAAATTTCACAAAGGGAGAATTGGAGTGATCAGTAAGCACATGAAAAGTACTAAGCATGATTTGTCATTAGGGAAAAGCAAATTAAACCCACCATGACACCATGACATAGCAGATTGACTAAAATTAGAAAAGACTTACAATACCAGCTGGCAGAGAAGATAAGGAGTATTAAGAACTCTCAAACCCTACTGGAAAACTGGTATTTTCTAATGGATGAAATATTTACTTATCCTATCATCTAGAAAATCTGCTCTTAGGCATAAATACATATCTCCACAAAATTAAATACATATCTCCTCAAAAGTCTTGTCAACAAATGTTCGTTGCAGCTTTACTCACAAGAGTCCCAGACTAGAAACAACCAAAATGTTCTTCAAGAGATGAATAAGTAAATTGTAGCATTTTTCTACAATGAAACAGAACTCAACCTAAAAAGGACAAATTATTGATACCTACAGCACCATGAGTGAAACTTAAAAGCATTCTATGGAGTGAAGGAAGCCAAACAATGTTTGACTCTATTGATGTGAATTTCTAGGACAGGGAAAACTAATTTATCATTACAGAAATTAGAACATTTCTATAGGGTATTGTAGGAAAGAGGCATAAGAGATCATTCTGGGATGATAAAATGTTCTTCGTCTGGACCTGGGTGGTGGTTTTATTTGTCAAAATTCATTGTGCCTTAGCTTTAGATTTTTAACTGAGTGTAAATTAAACCTCAATAAAGTCCTGTTAATATTCAAAAATGTTATTTTCTTTGTGACACTATGCTTGTTTCCCTTAAACAGAACTGAGCTTTTCCATGTCTGTACCTCCAGCAACCAATCTTGATTTTGCACCTCAAAATTCTACCTCCTATATTAATTATTTTATAATTAATTATGATAATTATTACATAACTCTATTTATAGTGTTAATTATTATATGTCTTTTGTATCTTTCCAGAGTATTTTACTCAACTTCATAGCTTTGCTATGACTCGTATGATGCCTTAACTAACACTATAGCAATCAACTCTGTATAAATCCAATGGTACAAGTGGGACAACTGGGAGTAAGAGAAGCTTTTAATATGGACTTTAAGGCTCCAGTAAAATTTAAGATGAATAATGACTGGGGCAAAAAGATTCTATTAAAATGCAATCATTCTGCTAGGAAAGGAATAAGGTATCCTTAATGACGAAAAAAACCAACTGGTTCAGGTCTATTTTAGTTATAAATTATAAAAGAGAGGATAAACTATGAAAAGAAAAAAGGTAAAGAAACACAAGTGTAGGATTTTTCAGAGAAATAAAAAGATATATGGAAAAGCTTTGGATGGTGCTTTGGTTTGCGAAAGCTGCGGGCATGTAACATACCAGAAATAGATTGACTTTCATAAAGGCTATTTATTAAGGTACATATTACAATTCTAAGGCTGTCAAAATATCCAAATTAAAGCACCAACAAGAGGATCTCTTCACTGAAGAAGGGCCAGTGGCATCCGGGTTCCTCTGCCACATGGGAAGGTACATGGCAACTCTGCTGGCCCTTCTGGGTCAATTTCAAAATGACTCTCTCAGCTCTTTTGCATTCTTCTGGCTTCTGCTTGGGGCTTCACTTCTGCATCTCCAAGCATCTGTGTCTGCTATTAAGGAGTCTAGTAAACTAATGAAGACCCACCTGGAATGGAAACACAACTCCATGGAAACAATCTAATCGAAAGTTTCTCCTCCACAATAAGTCTGTGCCCACAAGAGGCGATTAAAAGAGTATGGCTTTTCTGAGGTATATAACATTCTCAAAACAGCACAGGTAGTATAACCTGAGCAGGCCTCCACTCAGTGCCACGAGTAATTGCAGGGGGATAGAGAATTCAGCTTCATGTTGTGCAGAGATAACCTCTATTGACGACTCTTTAGTTCACATCTCTTTAACCTACCTCTAACTTCTAATTTCTACCTATTTCACTCCACCTTGTTTCCCAAGAATTCTGTGATCTTCAGAACCCAATTCTCCTTTCTCCTCAGTTTCATTCACTTTAACACATTTATGAAGTACTTTATATATTTCAGGCTATTTGTAAGGCATGTTCCTTGCCTTCAGGAGGACTCAGATAGGAAATGACTTTGAACTTGGCTTTAAAGAATAGGTTGGATTGTTACGTCAGAAAAAATGAGGAAGGAAAGGTATTCCAGACCCAGAGAAAACTATGTGCAACAGCATGGAGTCAGAGTTGAATTGCAAGTCCAGAAAATTGGACTGAAGCACAGGGGAGGAGGAGAAACATTTGCAGGAACTCAGCTGGGACTTAGGTTCTGCTGGCTCCCTGTCTTTCCAAATTGTTCATTTTTTGTGACTCTACTTCCTCTGACTTCCAACTCTAATCTTGAATATGACTTTACTTATTTCCTAATCCTAATTAAGTGGCATTTAGTATCTCAGGGGAGAAAATACCGACCAGTAATTACTGCAGTTAATGAGTTTCTATTTATAAAGACAATGCATGCCTAATTACATCAAATATCACCCACATTCAATCAATAAATTATTAAGGCAAATATTTGTGGGCTTATACTTTGCATCTAGAATAGTGGACTCAGGAATTCAAGAGCTCTATAGTAAACCTGCCTCCACAATTTAATAGCTCCACGGCATTTTTCTAAATTTCACTTCTTTCACTTGTAAAGTAAGAATAACACTTTCTTGCAAGATAGCTTCGAAATTTAAAGAGATCATTCTTATCATGCATATGTGTTGGCTGTTTCCCATTTGTCTCCCTCCCCAGTACTCCCGTCTTTTCTCTGCCCTTCCCTGCCTTCTTCTGTGCCCCCAGGCTTATCACCAAACACTGCATCACTCAGACTGCCTGGCTGGCTTCTGGTTTGCTCTAATCAATGCAAGACTACTGACAGGAGATAGGAGGAAAGGAGAACAAAGTGGTTGGGTTTTTCTTTTCTGCTTTTCCTGTGTAGGGCCTGGTTCAGGCACAGTCTGGCAGTTGAAACGTTCTTCTGTTCCATGGCTGCCCACTGGGCCCCGAGTAACTCCACCCTTCCTTGTGTTCTTCAGGCCTAAGGGTCCTCATTAATGTCTTTCACCCGTCTTGGCTCCTGGCTAACTCAGCATCCCTTGGTTCTCTTAACTTTGCCCAGGCTTCTGTAAACAGTGCCTTCATTAAAGGCTCTTAAGTTGAACTCATCCACGTGGACTTTTGTTCCCTGCAGGACCTTGACTGATGTGACATTTGACCAATAGAATGAGTGTCTGGCACATAGCTTAGGGTGACTAAATATCAGCTATTTTTATCTTCTTAAATTCTTTTTATTCAAGGTCTGTTTGTTTTTATTTCCTGTGCTAAATTCAATAAATGTTATCTAAATTTATGAAATTTTACCTCATTCTATCTCAAACATCCAGTGACTCTGTGATTTGGGTGTCATGGTAGGAATACAGATTCGACACCCTCAATGAGAGGCTTAAATGGAGAAGGCAACGAACATTTGTTTGGAGGGCCCTCCTCCCTTACATTTCTGAACCAACTAAGAAATGGAATGCATAACTTAGGATCACACTGTCTGCTTTCATTTTGGTAAATAATCAGATTTACTTTTTAAAAACAAACTCTTTACTGAAGCACAACATATAGTCGGAAAGTAAATGGCTCAGTAAATCAGCACAAAGTGAATGCACCCATGTAACCATCACCTGTGCCAAGAGGCAGACTATCACCAGCATCCCCGAAGCACCTGTGTCCTCTCTCAGGCCGTACTCTCTTCCTCCACAAATGTAATCTCTATCGGACTTTTTTTTGGGGGGGAGGGTGCCTGGTCCGGGAAGCAAACCTGGGTCTCCTGCATGGAAGGTGAGCATCTGTCTGACTTTTAATATCAAAGATTAAATTTGTCCTTTTTTGAATTTTATATTATGGGACTGTATGTATATGTATTATTTTGTCTGCCTTGCGTATGGTTCTATCAAAGTATGAACATTCCAGTTGCTCTATATCCTCACCAACGCTTGGTATTATCACCAAGCGTCATCTCCTTGCATATCTAGTAGTATCTTGTGCTTTCAATTTGTTTTTCCCTGGTGACTAATGAAGTTTTGCATGCTGCTTCAGCTATCTATTGCTCTGTAACAAATCATCTCCAGATTTAAAAGCTTGAAGAGCTCAATTATTTTAGTACCTCATACAGTTTCCAGGATTTTAGGATGAGCTAGAATGGACAGTACTGGTTTGGTGGCCTCACAGCAGTTAGATTGCTTTCATAGTGGCTGAAGACTTTAAGAAGGACCATTCCAGTAAACTAAGTGAAGTGTAATGCCTTTTTTTCCTAGACAATAGTGTACTTTAAAATTCAGTCATCAAATATAATTTATAAAACTCAAGAGGAGAAAGAAAGTTTAATCTATTTACCCATATTTTCATTCTCTCTATTAGTTTTCCCTCCTGATGTTCCAAGATTACCTCTTTTTTCATTACTATTCTTTTTATAGAACTTTTGGTAGTTAGATTCAGTTGTCAGCTTGGCCAGGTGAAGGCACCTTATTCTGTTGCTGTGGACATGAGCCAATGGTACATGAACCTCATCTGTTGCTGATTACATCTGCAGTCATCTAGGAGGCGTGCCTGCTGCAATGAATGATGTTTGACTGAATTGGCTGGTGCTTAAATGAGAGAGTGCAACGTAGCACAGCCCAAGCAGCTCAGCATACCTCATCTCAGCACTTGCAGTTCAGCCCGGGCCTTTGGAGATGCAGAAAGGAATCACCCCGGGGAAAGTTGTTGGAACCCAGAGGCCTGGAGAGGAGGCCAGCAGAGATCACCTTGTGCCTTCCCATGTAAGAAAGAACCTCACCTTAGCTCCCTTTCCTCTGAAGAACTAATGAAATAAATCCCCTTTTATTAAAAGTCAGTCCATCTCTGGTGTGTTGCATTCCAGCAGCTAGCAAACTAAAACAAACTTCCTTTAGCCATTCTTTAAGGATAGGTCTGCTAGCATCAAGTTCTCTTAGTTTTCCCTCTTCTGAGAATATCTTCATTTCCCTTTATTCCTGAAGTATAATTTTGTAAGATACAGAATTCAGAGTTGACAGTTTTCTCCTTTCAATACTTGAAGAATATTGTGCCGCTTCCATATGGCCTTCTTAATTTCCGATGAAATATTTGCTATCATTTGCATTGCATTTCTCCTATAAAGTGTCATTTCTCTCTTTTTTTTTTTTTAACTTGGGTATCATTTCTCTCTCGATGCTTACAGAGGTTTTCTTTTTCTTCAGATTTCACAAATTTGAATAGAACATGTTGGTGTGGATTTCTTTGGGTTTATCATGTTTATATTACATTCAGCTTCTTGGACCTGTAAGTTTATGCCTTTTGTCAATCTTGAGAAATTTCAGCTATTATTTCTTTGAATGCTTTTTCAGCCTCACTATCTTTCACTTTTCCTTCTAGGATTCTGATGACACAAATCTTAGATCTTTTGTTATAGTCCCACAGATGCCTGAGGTTCTGCTCTGTTTTTTTATTTGTTTGTTTTTGTGTTTTTAGTTATTTTCTCTCTGTTCAGATTGAGTAGTTGCATTGTTCTGTCTTTGAGTTTTCTGACTCTTTCCTCTGTCTTCTCCCTTTTACTTTTGAGCCCATCCAGCATGTATTTTATTGATTATTGTATTTTTTATTTCTAAAATTTCCATTTGGTTATGCATTGTATCTTATTTCTTTCATAAAGTTTCTATTTTTTCACTTGCTTCAAGCATGTTTATAATTGCTCATTAATACATTTTTATTATGGCTGCTTTAAAATCTTCATCAGAAGAATCCAACATCTGTGTGATCTCAGTGTTGGCATCTGTTGATTGCCTTTTTTCATTCAAATTGAGATTTTACTAGTCCTTGTTATGATGAGTGATTTTTTTCAACACCTGTACATGATGGGTATTATATTATGAGATAATGGAGTTATATATACCTTCCGTTTTAGCAGACCTAGGCTGATACTGTGATGGTGAGGGATTGGGGGAGATACCACCTTGGTACCACCAGAGGGGGGTGAAAGTTGAAGTTAAACATCTTGCCTCTTCTCACACCTAAGTGGGAGAGGGTGTCTCAATACTGCTGAGTGGAGTTGGGATTCAGGTTCCTTGCTAGGCTTTTGCTGGCACCGCCCTGGCTGGGAGGGAGAGGGGCACCTGATTACTGTACCCCTGTGCTCTCACCATAGGGGCAGGGGAGAGGGAGAACCTTGTAACTACTGGATGGTGGTGAAAGTTTTGCCCTCCTACTTGGCCTCCTCTGACACAGCCTGGGAGGGAGAGGGCTGCTTTGTTGTTGATGGGTGTGGGGGTAAAAATCTAAGATACCCACATACTGCCATCATAGGGCAATCTCATCACCACTGGGTAGGGGTGAAATTCCCAACTTCCCACTTGGTCTTCTCTGATACCACTTCAGACAGATTGGGAGGCAAGAGGCACCTCACCACAGTCCAATGAGAGTGAAAGTCTAGGCTCCACTCTGCCTTTGAGGAGGGGCATAGAGGTGGGACCACAGTTTCTCCATGGTGTCTAGTTTGAGGTAAGATGGTTATTGTGCAAAAATTTCCTGTCTTGCTTGGTTACAACCTCCTGGTGCTTTGGCTAAAGAAAGTATACTTTTCTTGGGGCTTTGTTATCTGCTTCGGGAGCATTTCTGAGCTGTAGACTACTTGAGCAACAAGTCTGGAATAAATGAAGCAAATATTAAACCAGAAAACTCACCACTGTGGCATTCCTTGGGTCCCAACATCCCTAGAAGGTATGCCTTTGATTCTCCACCTTTCAGAGTCTTGCTTTTTTTCATGTATAGCGTATAGGACTTTTGTCTGTGCTCGGTGAGGGCAATAGGTAAAAGTTTATCTCATCTAACTTGGTCAATTAGATGTTTTCTTTGGTGAAACAAACAAACAAACAAACAAAGGCCATTGTCCAGATCCAGTGTGCTAATGGGCTTTTTGCTTTTTCTCTCTTGAATTGGATTTACCTACTTTGTAAAAAATAGAGCTGCAGGACAATCCAGGTCTTTCACAAAGGGGCAAGGCCCACCCTATTGGATTTACTGCAGGAAAGAGCCAGGGCAGCAGAAGGGAATGAATGTATGCAGTCTCTGGGGCAGGAGGACTCTTAGAGAGAGCAAGTGATCATCTTCCTGATAAGCTTCTTCCATTTACTTAAGGTCTTCCTTCTGTAGGTGGCATATGTGAGGGAGATAAGACAGAACATGTTCTCAAAACACTTATAAGAGAGTAGCATTCCCTATTTTATGGTCAGATGTAAGACCCAAGGGGCAAGGGAGAGGTTTGCTCTTAAGAGTTGAGGAGAAAATACTTGTTATATGCTATGCATATTGTCTCAACAAGAAAGCACCTTTGGGAAATTTATCTTCATGAAACTATAGACCAACGAGATGACAGTCATCCAGATTGTCCTGGAAACTGCCCATTTGGCACTGATTGAAACCTACAATTTTATACCATGGTTTTATGCCACAATTCTTCCTCTAGGCCATAGGAAAGCTTTCCTCCAACACTCCTGCTTTACCTGTGACTTTGAGCCTTGTTGCTAAGTTACTTCATGTCCAGGAGCACATAAGACACACTCTTTTTGTACTATTAAGGAGGAGGGTTCTTGGTAGATTATGTTCCTCTCTGCAGCTAGGCTGAGAGAAGAAGCACTCGTGTTGGTGGTGACAATGTTAAAGATGACAGTGATGCTGAAAGAGACTCTAGCACCTGTGGTCAAGAAGAGAAAACACGTGGGGAGAAAAAATGGCCCAGGTGCAAACAAAAGTCTCCAGGCTGTGGACATTCATTGTGAAAACCCGAAGCTGTCTTTCACTTGTGACAGCTCTCAGTGAGAAAGTACGTATTTTCAACTAATATATTTATATTGGAATTCTTGAGGTTCCTGCTGACCTCCATTTCATGATAACATTTCAACATTCTTTCTGGATACCATTTATTGCATTTCTGCAATCATCTTTTCTGGTTGAATTTGCAGTATAAAGGACACTCACATTCCTACCACAGTGATTCAACAGCTATAAAACGAGACAAAGTGTTTTTTTCTTGTCTTTTTGTTTTTTGGAAGTGAATAAATGTATACAACTGTGCTAGTTTTAAAATTTTCCAATGTCTTGTCTCTGTGTTCATTATCAATTGCAGCTCTACTGAATAAAATGTAAAACTACAAAACTCTTTATAAGGGTTAAAAAAATCAATGTTTCAGGTCTGAGAAATCATGTCAAAAGTGAACAACTTCTTTTTCTGAAGAAGGAGTGTGATTTTTTTTGCTTTGTCTTTCCAACTTTTTGTAATGATTTCAGGTTAAAGACTTGAAATTACTTAATCTGTACATATAACATCCTTATTTGCACGATGCATTGATTCTGGTAACATTTTCGCACCTATTTGATTATTCAGTTTTCCATATTAATTTGCAACATAGTAAATAAAGGCATCAGCAAACAAAAATGTGCTTACTTTTAAACTACACAAATATCCTGAATATGCTCACAGGAGTAAAATTCCAATCTTTAAAAGAAATAAAGCAAACAAAATTCTCAACTTCTACAGTATCATTTCCCTCTCCAGATGTAACCATTGTTAATAATCGGCCATGTAGACCTTCAGAAACACACACACACACAAATGCACACACACTCATAAATACAAAGTTTTTATAAAAATATGATCAAAATTAATATAATACAACCTGCTTTTTCATTTAACACCAGTAGTAAATAAAAATTTCCTTCATTCTTTAAAATAATTTAATGCCATTTTGTAGAATAACTATTTCTGTATTGATGGACATTAGGTTATATTCAATTTTTTGACTTTATTCATTTAATCTTTCATCAGATTTTTATTCATTCTCTGCTATGTACCAAATCTCTGTTAGGTGCCCAGGCTATGGTCCCAACTCTACAAAAGCTTAGATTCAAGTGAGGGGAACAGAAAAAAAAAACTAAATTAACAATTAAATTACATAATTATAAATTGTGCTAAATGCTATAAAATAAGCAACAACAACAAAAACAGAATAGGGAGGATAATAGGGGACCCATGTTAGATAAGGTGTTTGGGAGAAATCTCTGGGAAGAGGTGATATTTGAAGAGTGGCGGGAAGACTCTTTCAAGCATGGGGATAGCATGTACAGAGGTCCTGTGGTAGGACTTTGACATGTTCAGGAAAATGAAAGAAAGTCAGTGGTCTAAGGGGTGCTGAGAGAGGTAGAGAGTTCTATAAGTTGCTGCAAAGGAAACCAGATACAGGGTGGTAGATGGCACAACACCTTATATGCCTTAGTAATACGTTTAAGATACTATTTCATATGAAATGGGAAGCCATTTGAGAATTTAAGCAGTGAATTGGTATGACAATATATTTTTAAAGAAGATCTTTGGCAGCTGTGGAGAGAATGAACTAAAAGGAGGCAAGAGAGAAAAACAGAAAAGACAACTGTATTTGTTTAAGGTAGGAATGACAGTGACCTGGATTAGAGTGATGGAAATTAGAGATGAGGAAAAATGAATAAATTCGAGTCATATTTTGCAGTAAAAAAAAATGTTGGTAGAATTGACAACTTTTCTAACTCAACAAGTCTTCAAATTAAGGGACTCTCAGTCAACTTAGATTTCAGACCTCAGGGAGAGAACCTCTCAAATGCTTCATTTCTTTCCACCTCTGTTTGCAGATATACTCACTGTAACCTGAGTTTGCTAGAGGGTTATCATGAGATTAGAAGCACATTTTGAGGGCAGTGACAAGGTGAATAATTGAAACTTTGTGCTTCTCTGTAATAAGAGAGCACATGTATTCTAGGCTCCAAGTTTTCAAATAAATATGTGTGACTTGTTGACAACCTCATATTTTGATCATTGATTTTTACTATAACAGTAACTCCAAATTCTTATAGTGCCCAATGCAAGTTATCAAATTTTTGATAAGGGGATATGAGCATGAAAATGAGGAACATAGAGTACATCATGTGACAAAGCATGTAATCTTGTAGAAAACTCTACAGAAAGTAGTCAGCATAACCTGGTTAAAAGTTTAGATAAGATTCTCTGTCGCTTTCTGATCTTGGGCATTGAACTTTTCTTAGTCTCAGTTTTCTCATCAATAAATTGGGCTAAAATGCCTGCCCAATGTACCACAAAGCTGTTGTAAAGATAAAATGGGAAAAGGTAATAAAAGTACTTTATACATTGAAAAGTAAGTGTAAATATGTAATATTTATTTAATATTTCAGTAACTTTCTATTTTAAAGCTCTCCAGTGTATTTTGGTAATGTTTCTTTTTGTAGTGTTTTAAATATATTTATCAAGGAATATTGATGGAGAATAAATTGTATGTGTTTAAAATGTATGGTGTGTTAAGTTTTGACATGTGTATACTGTTATGAGGCCATCATTTCATCAAGATAATGAATATATTAATTACCCCAAAGTTTCCCGCATGCCCCTTTGTCATTGCTCTGCTCTACTCCTCCCTGCTCCCCCCCGCATCCCCAGGCAACTAATGATCTGCTCTCTGTCTCTCTAGATTTGTTTGCATTTTTCAGAATGTTATATAGATGGAATTCAGTGTGTATCTACTGTTGACAGGATGGGGGAGTGGGGTGCGATGCCCAGGTTCCCACTTATTAGATGACATTTTACGACCCTCTCTCTCCATCTGATCCTGCTTGAAAGGGAAACCAAGAAAAGCATATCAGCAAAGGCCCAGGACAGCCTACAAAGGGCTACCAGCATCATATGTATTTACAGCCATATTATTTAAATTGCAAGAATACCTGAATCATAATTTAAGAGCATATTACTTTGAGATTAAGGGTAGAACAATGGGAAGATTAGGGTTTGATGCCCCCTCAATTTTCTTCTACACCCAAATAAATCATTTTTTTTAAAGTTTGGTATAAAGAGGGATCACCTTATTCTACAAAATAGGGAAAAGCTAGGAAAAATTTGTTACACTGGGTTTTTTGTTTGTTTGTTTGTTTTTTGCATGGGCAGATACTGGGAATTGAACCTGGGTCTCTGGCATGGCAGGCAAGAACTCTGCCTGCTAAACCACCATGGCCTGCCCGTTACATAGGTCTTTTGAATTCACTAACAAATCTAAAGCCATTCTGGTACATGAAGAATGCCCTGGTTCCCTATACTCAGTTACTTATGTGACCCCTTAAGGTCTAAGGATCTTAAAAGGGAGTTTGGAAACCAGCACATGAGACCATGTGGTAAATATGGCTCATCACTCTAATAAATCAATGTTTAGAGAAATTTATTTTATATTTACACAAAAATATATGCTATGGAATGACATACGTACATTATATACCTCTTAAGTATAAAATGGTAAATTAAAAACCTTTCAAGTCTGTAGTGTATGCTCCTAGGTGTTCTATGAATACAACGCATCATCTTTCGCTGTTTGGAGACTTCAATGAACAAGTTTTAAAAGCACTGTCTTTGATACTTAACATATACCTCATCCAGATGAAATAGAAAATAATTTGTAATTTAATGACTTTACATGAGCATAAATGATAGCATTTGAATTACGATTCCCACCGCAATCATAAGTTGATTTTCCTAAATACAAGATATCACTGATGACATGTGGAAGTAATTTGTGTGTCTTAAAATGCATATGCCATGTAACAGAGTTACTGTTGATTTGGGAAGCCTAGCTTTGACTTTTATTACTTTAATATGTATAAACAGTGATGCTGTTGCCTTGATAAAATTCAGGTTTAAAGCAAGTTTTGGTAAGGATAGTGTTATAGACTGAATTGTGTCCCATGTAGAGATAGACTCAAGTCCTAACCCCTGGTCCTGTAAATGTGACCCTATTTGGAAATAGGATCATTGTAAATGGTATCAGTTAGTATGAGGCCAAACTGGATTAGGGTGGGGTCTAATCCAAGATGACCGATGTCCTTATAAGAAGAGGGAATATGGACAGACAGAGAAGATAGTCATGTGACAGAGGCAGAGATTAAGTGGCCTGCCAGGAAGCCACCACCAGAACCCTACAGACTCTAGAGGAAGCCTGGCCACTGATGCTGTGATTCAGCCTTCTGGCCTCCAGAATTGTTAGACAATAACTTTCTATTGTTGTAAGCCATTCAGTTTATGGTACTTTGTTATGGCAGCCCTAGGAAACTAAGAGAAATAGGAAGTAAGAAGAATAAAGAAGAATAACACAAACCTGTAATTATGATTGAGAGCAGTACCCTGCCTTATCAAATTTTTAAGTAATAGTTTTCCTTATTATTCTACATTTCTCACTCTACTTCTAAAAATGTAACTGTGACAAATATTTCTTAGATACAACACCAAAAACACGGTCCATAAAAGAAAAAATATTGACAAAATGAATTTCATCAATATTAAGAACTTCTACTCTTGAATTGCACCGTTGAGAGAATGAAAAGACAAGCCACATACTGGGAGAAAATATTTGCACATTACATCACTGATAAAGGACTTGTATGCAAAGATGTCATAAAACTCAATGATAAAACAAACAGCCCAATAAAATAATGGACAAAAATATTTTATAGACACTTCATCAAAGAAGACATACAGATGGAAAACAAGCACATGAAAAGATGTTAAACATCATTATTTATTAGAGGCTAATGTCAATGGTGCTTTCTTTTACTATAGACTTCTTATTAAATCAAGTCTCTATTAACCATAGCATTGCTTTTACTTTTTAGCAAGCGTTGCAAAGTGGGTCTTCATTCATTCGACAAATGTTTATCAGTCATCTAATTTGGGCTGGTCACTGCGCTTGATATGAGGGTTACAGTTATGAGCAAAATAGAGAGCGCCCCGGACCTCGTAGAGTTAATATTCCATCAGTTATAATTCAGTGTGATAAACATCCGCACAGATTGTTATGAAAACACAAAGAGCACTCTTAACCAAATGGGAAGAGTGGTCAAGTGAGACAGCTGGACGATAATGTATCTCTATGTCTTAAGGAATCAGGAGCCAGTTTCTTAGACAAAGTAGAGAACATAGTAGGGCTGCAGCTAGGAAAAGCACTCCAGACACACATAAAGGTTCAGAAGAATAAAACAGAGCCACCTATTCAGGGAAGAGCAAATCATTTGGCCTAGCTTCAATGTCAGTAGTGAGATGGTGACTTCAAGACAGGAAAGGACAGAAGGGACCAGATCACAAATCGCCTTCCATACTTAGCTGAGAAACTAGAATTCATCCTGTAAGCAAAGAGGGCCCATTGATATGTTTAGGCAGGACTCTAATCTAATGATTAGATTTGCATTATTTCTGACTATTGAGGCAACTGGTGTTACCGGTGATTGAAGGAGTTGAATTCAATATCTGCGCCTGATTCAGGGTCATAGATTCAAAGCCTCCCGAATATAAAAACAAACTTATTTCTGACATGGGCTTGGCCTGGACGGACTTAAGCCATAGCTATCTTTTGAACATCAAGTAACTTTCTTACTATCTGCATATGAATGGCTCCGGAGAGAAGAGAGAGGGGGACTTAGAGTTTTGGGAACAAGACCAAGCTTTTAGCAAATTCTGGGAAACTAATTATTATGGTGTAATGTGGAAAAAACAGGACAAGCAACTACTTTTCATGCATCTGAGATTCTTGTATTCAGAAGAAAAAATATAAAAACTGCTTGGACATGCCCCATTTGACATTGTGCTCCCTCCTGTTGGAATAAAGTTGTCGTTGAGAAGTTAGTGAGACCTGGACTGGCAGAATGTGAAGGAAGGTGAAGGAGATGGGAAGCAAAGCAGTGTTAGGTGACATAGCTGGTCTGGACACAATGACTGATGCCTTTTGGTCTTGGCACTTTTCTGCCACAGCCACGATTCATCCCCTGAAAACTCAGTCTACCTGTTGCTCCTAAATCCTTCCAAATACTTGTTCCTTGTTCATTGACCAGTGACATCCTCAACTGAGGTTTTGAATAGAGCATGAGATATCTCTTTTCTTTGTGGTGAAAGGGGAAGATGGATGGATGGATACTGGAACAGAACACCATCTCTGTAAATCACCGAAAGCCTTAATAAGGAAGGATCTTATCTCACTTTGCTATTTTCACAGACAGCACAAATTCCTGGAGGTTTTATTATCAGAATATTCTTCCATCAATCTCATCTTTTGCATTTAAAGTGTCCATTGCCTAAATGAATTACATCTAAACTCATTAGTTTCATATTCAACCTTTCCCTTCAGCTAGAACCCTGTGCTAGGATTTGAATAAAATAGAAAGTGTCTCACACCTCAAAGAGCTTACAATTCCATCTATAATAATACAGTGTGGTAAACATAAGCACAGGTTGTTATGACATCTCAGAGAAGAACAATCTTAACCAAATGGGGGTGGCTCATTTTCAACTCAACTAAACTACTCTGTGAGGTTCAAAAGTGTTTTTGATGTTGAGGACCCATAAAATTTCAACTCATTACCAATTATTATCATAGTCCTGAGACCAACAGGCTTGGAAAAATGCCTAAATGAAAAAGACTTCTTGCAACTGGAAGAACTGTTGCCCCAAATCAAGGTCGGCACTGGCACAACTGGAGGCAGCAACGGATGATAACTTGGAGGGAAATAGGGCAAGCATACATATACTAAATGAGGTAGATATTCACCTTTGATTAAGGAACGAAATCAATGCAATGGATAAGCATGATTTTTTATGTAACTTTCCACTCCTGGTATTTATATTATGAATTTATTCATAGAGACATACTGTGCAATCATTGTTATTCAATGATATGACTTTTTCCATTAAAAAAACAAGCTATAAAATAGCATGTTTGATATGATTTCATTTATATAAAATTGTCTGAGCTAATTCTATTAATGTAAGCTATCTACACAAAGAGAATGTCATCTGGAAGGATAACCTCCACGCAAATGTTGATAATGGCTTATTTTATATTTGGGTGATGAGATTGGTGGTGGTGCTGATGGGGCTTCTTTCTTCTTCTCTGTAGCACTTTGATTTTCTACAAAACTAATATTTCCTTTGAAAGCAAAAAAAGAAAAAAAAATGCAATTTAACATAAAACAGTCCCTGAAAAGCATGAAGAAGTGCTGTTGTACCAGCAGATCTATTTCCACTTAGGTATCAAATTCAAAGACATAAAGTTTGTCAAGGATTGTATATAAAAATGTTAATGGTAATTACCTCTGTATGGTGGGATCTTGGGTCACTTCTACTTTTTAAATTTCCATATGGTCAAGGTTTTTTCTTTTAAATCGAAGCTTGTATTCCATCAATGATAACAGCAAGCAAAAAATCTTCCAATTTGATAGCAAAATAGCATGAATGGGAGTTCTACCTGGACTTCCAGTCAATATGGTAAAAGAACAGTTCTATGTGATAAGACTGAGGCAAAGGAAAAAAATTACTTCTGGTATAAGAATAGATGTATTGGGCAGGCCATGGTGGCTCATCAGGCAGAGTTCTTACCTGCTATGCCAGAGACCTAGGTTTGATTCCTGGTGCCTGCCCATGCAAAAAAAAAAAGAATAGATATATTTGTGCCTCAATCTTTTATTCCGTTTAGTATTAGAGGGATTCTCTAAGTACAATGGTTATTTTTTGGTCACAGAAATACCAGCAATTGTCATAGCATGGGGAATGAATATCAGACCCTCTAATCATTGCACTAAGAAACTCATTCATTGTAATTGAACCACTAGTGTGATTGAAGGACTGGTGAATCTCATAACACTATCTATTCATAGTCAGTTACTGACCCCAAACTGCCAAGTCAATTAGAACAAGAAATAGGGCAAATAAAGATAACTCTTTAAAGAAGTTACAAGTATGAGTAGCCGTTCTGTACTTTATTTAAATCCATGAAATGATTTTTTAATAGCTAGAACCTGGAAAGACATTATAAAATGATGAAAACACTGCCACAGTGAAGAATTTAAAAAGGTGTAAGGCTAAATCAAGCCTTAGCCTCATTCCTTATTTCCTTACTTCAGAAAGGCATCAGGAGGTGTAAAAATTTAAATCATATTTTGTAGAGACAAAAATTGAACAATTATAATAATAAAATTTGCAGAACTGAATGATTTATTCTGGGATACCTAAAAGATGGTATATAAGGACAATAATCCTCCCTTAATTATCTTGAAATTTCAGCTTCTAGCTAGTAGTGGGAAACTGTCAAATAATTGAACAAATAGAGGAATTATTGACTAACTGCCTAATTATGTTGAATAGATATTATAGAGGACTCATGATATTACCAATATCATTATGAAGTTTCAGAAGAAACCTCCGATTTTTTCTTCAGTCTATTCCCATTGAGCTTCCATTCTTTCTAGTCAGCTGAAACTTTTTTTTTTGCAACAATCACCAATGACCTTCAGCATGCCAGATCCAGTAGTCCTTATTTTAATCTACTGCTTAACAGATTTTCATAGACTTGATTTCTCGTTCTTTTCTGAAATTTAGTCTCTTTGCTTCTGTGACACAACACTATCCTGGTTTTGCTTCCACCTTTCTAACTGCCCCTTCTCAGTCTTTGTTGGCTTTTCCTCTTCTAATTAATCTGTAAAGGTCAGTGGGCTACAGCAACCAAGCTTGACCCTTTTGTCTTACTTTTCTTTTGTCTTCTCTTTTTTTCTCTTCTCATACTCCTTTGATCTCAACAATATGCTGATGATTCCAAATGCATACCTGCAGCCCTGATCTCTTCCTCATATTCCATATTCACCTCTTCAACTATCTATTCCATATCTCCAACCAGATTTCTAAAAAGCAAACTTAACATGCCCCAAGCAGTACTTTTGACTTCTGACTCTTAACAAATAAAAGTCAAATTTTAAGAATTTATAAATGACATACTGCTTATTTATCAAAAGGAGACAATTTACAATTTGGGTGATGCTCTATGCAGAGACAAAAGCACTTGGTTTTCCCCTGAGAAAGAGGCAGAATATGTACTAAATACTCTGAGATTACACAAACAAAAATATGATTGTTTAAGCAATAACAATAAGGAAAGCAAGCCTTATAAAGAGATGGAATGCCAACTAATAAAATTTATTCACTCTGATTAAAGTTCTGGTTTCAAGAAACTCAAGGTTCAAAGAACATCAGAATATCCTAATAGCTGCACAAACTTGTAGAGTCTCAGATAAATTGTCTTGCAGATAACTAGTCTGAGGCATGTGTGGACGATTTCATGATGGGCAGACAAGTTAGCATTAGCTTTAGCCATGAGTAGATAAATTTGCCTTTGCTTTAGACATATGAACTAGTTGCCTCCAGGATCTTACCAATTCATGTTACACTCTCCTCCAACCAAACCTGTCCTCACTCCTAGTAAATAGCCCCACCTCCACTCACTTTCTTGGGCCACAAACATTGAAGTCACTTTTGATTCTCTTCTTTTCCTCATTGCTTCACATTCCAACCCACCTTCAATTCCTGTTGGAATTAAAAATATATAGTAAATCCTTTTTGTCTCTCTGCCGCTAAACCAGCAGTTCAGTTCAAACACCATTTTTCTCGTACACGAAAGCAATAATCTGCGCTACATCTTTGCGATAATTATTGAAAATAATTTGCAGGGATGCTGTTGATAGGATACATAAACCAGGATAGTTTAAGGTTTTATTATTATTGTAAATCTGTTTGTATTCATGAGCTGCGATGAGACTCTAGTAATTAAGATTGCAGGCACTAACAAAAAGGAAGTACACAGAGTGCCCTTCAGATCCTCCTTAGTCTAGTGACAACCACCACTATATTAAGAAACAACACTCATACTAAAAAGCTCATAGTAAGTGTTGATGTTGGCAAAGTTACTTGATAAAACTCTTTTGGCAGGTATAATGACAATATGTATGAAGAGCCTCAGTCTTTGACTCAATAATTCCATTTATGTGAATTTATCCCAAGGAAACTTGATAGAAGAATATACTCTATGCGTAAAAAGTAGGACATTAATTATATGTAGTAAAAATTGGAAGCAGTATAATATGGACAATAAATAAATTGTTAAAGAAATTTTAATGTAGTAGTTTGTTGGAATATCTCATGTGTGTGTAGAGATAGACAGACAGAAAGACAGAGAAACAGAAACAAAGTCAGAAAGAGAGGCCTGGAAGGCTGCCAAAGTATTAATATTGGGTATCCTTAGGTTGTGGGTTATCTTTATTTTCTTCCTGATTTTTTCCCCATACTTTCAGAAGTTTTTGCAAAGATCATGCATTGCTCAATTTTTCTATCAACATAATGCATGAATCTTATCAATCAAATTAATAAGAAAAGTTTTGGATAAAAGGAACAGTATCCTGACTAACTACTCTCGAAGCCTAAGTTCTAATCTTCCAAGGCAACATCTTT
Source organism: Myrmecophaga tridactyla (assembly GCA_004026745.1). Classification (NCBI taxonomy): domain Eukaryota; kingdom Metazoa; phylum Chordata; class Mammalia; order Pilosa; family Myrmecophagidae; genus Myrmecophaga; species Myrmecophaga tridactyla. Next base: position 43,394 of record PVIY010019869.1, read on the forward strand.
TAACACTTAATTTCTAATTCTAGTAACTACCTCAAAACTTCAACTGCTAATCAACACTATTTCTTAAATGATCATTTTTAGATATTAACTATTGACTTCTCAATATGAAAAATCAGAAATTGAATTGTAATTCTCCCTTCTCTTTCTCTTCTCTGTATTTGAAAGAAATATTGTTTTATTAACTGGAACTCAGGTGCCCATTTTCTGATTAATCATAATCAGTGATTAACGACAGTTTCGCCATTGATCCATGCATGGTTCTCTTCTGTTTATTTATATATTTATTTATTTTTCTATTTTCAATAACATCCTAAGCACCACTAAATGCAAAAAGTAAGACATTGCTGTTACTTACATGTAACTCTTTGTAATGTTTTATGATATAGTATTTTGCTTATTGGTTTCTTTTGTGATATTAAAAATACTCTTGTATATTTACTTCTGATTCTGTCCACAGAGTGAGCTCTTGCTCTCCTTTCTGGGAGATGAGGATTTTGTGTCACTTTTATTTTCCTTACCTTTCAGTCCTCCACTTTATTTCGACAAGGTCTTTGGGTTTACATAGGCAAGCTCTAAAAAGCCAACTGTCCATGCTTTATCTATAAGCTGACTCTAAAAGTTTTAAGCTAATATCCAGATAGTATTGTCTTCTAGCCCAAGTAGTATGCTAGGATCACATTTTGTCCTTTGTGTGCCATCATGACCCCTGGGTCATTGGCAATCAAGAGGCCTCTCCTTTCCTTAGCCTATCAGTTATTAAACATCATAACATATTTGTTTTGTTTAATATTTGGACCAGTTCCTTACTGCACAATTTACTTCTCCCCTTTCTTACCTTTCTCCTCAGCAAAGCCCCTATCACTTCCTCCCATCTCTTGCCCCCAAAGCCCTGCAGTTAACAATTCTTTGCTTCAATGGCTGCACCTTTTCGAGCAGACCTCCATGTAGTGTATTTAGTGTCTACTGAGCTTCTCCTTCTGTCCATTTAATCCATCAATCACTCCATCATAATTTCATGTGCTTCTCTAATCTTTTTCCCGTAGAGTTCAGGGATAAGAAATAGGCACAAAGGTAAATATTTACTTATTCCTTCATTCTGCAGGTATTTATTGAGTATTTACAGTGTGTAATTCTCTATAAATAAATTCTTCCGGGTAGCCTTCTCTCATGGCTCTGGTGTTACCACATCCTCCTCTGGTTCCTCTAGCCCTACAGGTACTACTGGTTTCTTGCTGCATTAATCCCTGGGTGGCCTCTTTATTTTCTGTTTTTCCCAACAGGTTTTTCATCAGTTTTGTCTGAATTCAATTCCCCTATTGAATTCTGTGGTGTCAGTTCTATTTCTCTGACTCCCCTTGAGTGATATACTTCCTACCTGGGTCTGCGCTTTTACCCTTAATCACTACCCCCAACCCTTGCCCCATAGTCTATGCTACAAAAAACAGAAGCCTGAATGATCCTATTTGAAATGTAAACTGATCACATATCCTAGGTATTAGGGTATAGCAGTGAGCAAACTGAATAAAGCTCTATCCTCAAGAAACTTACACTCAAATGAGGAAGAGATAGACAATAAAAAATACAAAAGTAAATATATAGCACCTACTAAGGTGATAGATGCAATGGAGATAAAAATGCAGTTTGGTAAGGGATGTTGGGAATGTAGGAGTAGGGTGCTA
>PVIY010019870.1:0-45248 GCA_004026745.1 Myrmecophaga tridactyla
TATGGCTTGATAGCTCCCTCCTTTGTATGCCAAATAATTGTATTCCATTGCATTGATGTACCATGAGACACTGATCCATTCTCCTATTGAAAATATCTTGATTGCTTTCATATTTCATTGGTTATCATTAGCATTGCCATAAATATTAGCATGCTGGTGTCTGTGTGAACAAAATTTTCACATTACTTTAAGTAGGCAGTTTGTTTCCTTATGAACTTTATTACACTTTATCCAATTCTGAAAAAAATGTTAATATTCAAAAACCAAATATGAGTTGCATAAATTTTGTCCAATCATTATTCAATTTAGTCCCAAAGATAAACAAGAGACCCAGAAAAGTTTAGTTATCATAGGTGCATGTGATGCAATTCATTAGCTTTTGAACCTTGGGTGCATCATTTCACCTCTCAGAGACTCAGCTTCTCAATAGGGTAAAGCATACATCATCTCTAAAGGTGTTTAGTGACATATAATTATTTCTCAGTAAATTTTAGCATTATTACGAAGCATAGTATCTTTCTGCCACTAACTGGATGGAATGTTTTTCTACTTCTATTTCTCATTGGTTATTGATGGTATGTGGAGAAAAATCTGCATTTTGTTTATTTATTTGTTATCCACTCACTTATTCAAATCCTCTTATTAATTGTAAAAGTTTTGTTGGCTTGCTTGTTTTCGTTGTAACTGGAGTCTTTTTCCCAGGTGCAGAATCATGTTTTAAGTGCTTATTTTCCTGCATTTCTTACTTTATCCCATTTACTGGCAACTACAGAGAAAGTTTGAACTATAGCGGAGAAAGTTTGAACTATATAAAAAGTGACTTTCTGTGTGGCTCCTAATATTAATGTAAAAATAAACTGCATCCTTCTATTCATATTTTACTTAGAACGGCTGCCAAATTCTGTGAATGCCTTATCTATTTATTTATTATTATTTTTTCATGGGCAGGCACCCAGAATCGAACCTGGGTCTCTGGCATGGCAGGTGCACACTCTGCCTGCTGAGCCAGCGTGGCTACCCTATGAATGCCTCCTAAGTGTCAATTAGCATCATCTTTTTGAGTTATTCTTTAGTTTTTGACATAATGCATTATAAATATAGTGTTTCTGATATTTAACCATTTTCACATCATGTTATTTCATTTGTGGAATTATTCCTCCCAATAATATATTATCCCTTTGATTCATTGTTGCATTCCATTAGGATTTTGCATTAAAATGTGCCAGGATTAATACATTTAAATGTGAAGCTCTCAAATTGTCTTCCCCTTCTTCATGTCCAGGAATAATGTCAAATGTTAAATTTTCTAGGGAAGGGTCCCTGGGTTTTTCTTACTGCAACATCCCTAATGCCTCAAACTGTAACTGACATAGAAAAATACTCAAAAAATATTTGTTGAAATAACGAATTCATTAGCATTCAAATTATCTGTTAGTTACAGTTCGGCTAGAGCTCACTTATAAAAAGTTCTAGATCTGTTCTCTTTTTTAAAGTTACTGCTTTATTTACTTTTTCTGTCTATGTTTTGCCTCTGTTAATTTTTCCTACTTGCATCAATTTTGGTCATTTATATTTTGTCAGAAGAGCCATTAATTTGTATAGTTCTTCATAATATGCATTTACTCCTGCACTAGATAATTTAATAGTTTCACTTGCAACATATGTTCATTAATGCGTAGTTCAAAAGCTTACATGTTTTGGTTATTTACAATTTTCATATTGTCACAAGACAATAGTATCTCAGTAAACACCTATTCCGTGATTTTCAAATGCAAATTAGTCTGCAGTTTGGACTGACAAATTGGTCTACCGTTGTTCTATTATAATAAAATATTATAAATATTTTAACTGATGGACATGCCCCTGAACTTTAAAATGAAGAATCATTTTATCCCATGACAAAGGTTTATAAGGACTCCCTCACATTCTTTCCCTTTCTCCTTTAAAAACACATTGTACCAAGTAGAATAATGTCCCACCCCTTCCAAAAATAAAATCTTGTCCACCCGGAACCTGCGAATGTGACCTTATTTGGAAATAAGTCTTTGCAGATGTAATTAAGTTAGAATGAGGTCATATGGATTAGGGAAGAACCTAAATCCAGCATGACTTCTGTTTTTATCAGAATACACACAGGCACACTTGGAGAATGCCATGTGAAGACAGAGATCCACAGGGGAAAAAGCCATGTGAGGATGAAAGCAGAGATTAGAGCTATTGTGCCACAAACCAAGGAATGACAAGAACTGCCGGCAACCACCAGAAGCTGGAAGGGGCAAGGAAGCCTTCTTTCCTAGAGCCTTTGGGAGGGGGCCTGGCTTTGCCGACACCTTGATTTTGAATTTCTAGCTTTCAGAACTGTGAGAGAAAACGGTTCTGTTATTTCAAGCCACCCAATAGGTGATACTTTGCTATAGCAATCTAGGAAACTAATGTACATTTTATGCCATAAATAGAAGGAAAACCAAAATCATGGCAGAAAACACTCTAAATATAATGAATTGTGTGTTTGTGTGCTGATACAGAGATTTAATAGGGATGCTGTCATCTAAAGATTGATTTTCATAAATTAACATTTACATATTTTCCTTTTTTCTCCTTACCCTAAACTATTTATATCATTGAACTATAGGCACACAGATTCTTATTAGTTAGGTCTCACAAGATATCCATGCATAAGTTGAATAATAAAATGGCATCAGAAAATTTTTTAAATAGAATATCTGCTTTAATGAAAATCTCTTTGAAAAATGTTAATGGTCCATTCAGACGGAGTCCACCTTAATGAAAAATTTTGAAAACTGTTAACAGAAGAAATTAGTCATAAATACCAATGTCATTTTCATATTCTTTTGGAAAAGAGGGAAGTTCTACTTCCACATCATTTAAAATTATTAGAAATTATTGATTCATTGATATCAGGGTAAAAAAAGTGGGCCATTTAATTAAAGGTAAAATTTATATGATGTAAAAAATAGCCTAAATACATGTTTCATTTTATAGCTGTATAAAGGGTCCATTTTCACTATAATGCCAAAGTTTTACATATTGGAATTATCCCCTTTCTTTATGCACAGTCATAAGCAAGGATCAGTGTGTTGATATTGGATGCCCCTTGTTAAGTTTGAAATGTGAAGCTATCTCTTCCAATGAAGTTTATTTTATATACATTTATTAATTTAGTTTCATAAGTGTAATAATATATATCATATCAATTTAATGTCAGAGTACCATAAAACTGATAACAATAAACAAAAAACATGTCTTTCTCCACTTCCCTACTTTATTTCCTGGTTACAGCCATTTGCAGTGCTTATATTTGCTTTATATGTATTTGACTGCATTTCTGTAGAAACTTTACACTTATTAATTGAATTCTCTACTTTAGGGAAGTATTGACTTCTAGTCCTTAATGCTATTACTCAATAATAACTGCTGCTGCTTCTAAGGCATATGCTTCTAACATTTTATATGTCCATTTTATATTTACATGAGATTTTAAAAGTGCATTTTTAGTGTTTAATATGTTCTGAAATATTTCCCACATCAGGAAGTAACTGGCAAAATTATTTGAATTGCTGCATAGTATTCCAGCATATGGATGCTTAATGATTTATTTAAACAATAATCGCGTGTTGGGACTTCGTGTGTCATTCTAATCAATTAGAGTGATACCTGTCCTATATGTGGATCGCTGGTCTGGAAAATATATTATTCAGATCATAACTAAAAGAAATGAGCTTGCCTAGCAAAGGTCCATGACACATATACATAACAAACACATTATAAATGCGATGTTAGAATTCCTGACTCCTTTTTTATAAGATGGAGCCCAGAAAAACTCCACTCAGAGCTTAATTACTCTTACGAATTAGAAGACTATGTTCAGAGTATGTCCCCTAGAAATAGACACATATAGCAGAAAAAATGAACAACTAGGAGCTTAATATCAGGGAAGGAGAAAGCAACTTTGCAAATCAGAATTCAGAATTCAAAACCAAAGTAACAGGAGACTCTTTAACATCCAAGCAAATATTTCCACAGCTCCTGAATAGTCTGTTAGTGCATCACTATATTGCCACATAAACCATATAATCTTTCATTACGCAGTGAAATTAAAGGATTGCTTTTGGAAGCACCTGTTCAAGAATGCAAGAGTTACATAAAATGTTTTAGATAGCATTCCTTTTTTAAAAGTCAGTTTTTATAATAGCTTTTTGACATTGAAAAGCTAAAATTAGTTATCTGAATAGTTGATAGGCAATATATAAAAAAAAAGCAGAAGTTTGAGTAAGCCAGATTTGCATTTGAATCAAAAATAGACCAGGTGGTACTGGACACATAATTTTAAATCTCTAAATTTCAATCTTTTCAACATTGGAACAAGTGAATTATATTGAGATACATGAACATTGCACAAAAAGTCCTGGCATATAGTAAACATGCAGTAAATGAATCCTATCATAATTGTTCACTGATATTGAATGCATTGTCCTGATGGCAATGGAACAAATGTGAATTGCTCAGGAAAAAAAGGATGTATTAAAACATACTTATTCACTTCAACAGAGCTTATATGAGCTTTAGAATATGCCTTGTAAATGGTTCTTATCATTCAATATCCTAAAATACACCCCAGAACACTGATACATGAAGGTGTACTAACTTTTCCCCCCAAGACTACAGTAACTAACTGCATTTCATTCTATTTTGAGCAATTCAGAAAACCTACAAAAGCCTCATATCTGCTGGGCATTTTGTCCTCCACATCAGGCAATCTTCTGTCTGCTACTGTAATGATGCAAAGTAGTTGCAGGCAGCTTTACAGCACTTTTAGCTTGGAAGGTTCACTTCAGCAAATGCTCACATGAATATTCTGTCTAAATAGCATGTGTACAAATGAAGTTGCCACATCCACAGGAAATGGGATCAGGAAGTATGTGATTTAATTACATCAGAGACAGAACTTGAGCCATTCTCTAATTTATTCTAAAGACATATCACTTTAATGGAGTTTCAATGAACTGTGTGCCAAAGGCTGGTATTAAAAGCAAAAACTGCTGTTCTTTTCTTCCCGCTGCAACGCTGCAGTCATTGATCAGACCCATGATTAAGTGGGATGCAAATGTCTTCCTTAATTCTTAGCTATCTGTGTATTTGCCTTTGACTGCAAAAGAAGCCATGCTGTAAAGCAGTAATTTTCACCAAATACTGACATATAATACTTGTGAGCATGGTCAGTAATCTCTGCAAGTGAATTGGTAAATTCGGGGATGGTGGGCAAGTAGATTATCTGTTTGCATCCAGTAATTATGCATGACCTAATGTTGATTCTGTCTGTTTTGAGCAAGTCATCTAGATAGCTTAATGAATATGTGTACAGGATAAAGAATTTGAGAAATAATGAATCACCCATTCTTTCATTTATGGAACCCTAACCACTGTGCTGAGAGATGCAGATGCAATGAGAGTAGATGTGTCAACACATATCTGATTTCCCATAAAGCTGAAGTTTATGAGGGAGAAGAGCACCATCAGAGAATCATATAGTCTGTGTTATTTTTGTTATTTTACTACTGTGATAAGTGCTTCCAAAGAGTAAAGCATGATACTATATGAAAATAGATTGAAGTGTTTTATATGTCATGGAAGGTAAGAAAGGGTTTCCTAAAGAAGCAAAAGAAAATAGGAAGGCAGGGCACATGGGCTTACATTTCAGTGACTGGTTTTCACTTCTTCCTTTTGCAGAGACGGTCACTCAAGAAAAAGGGGGATTGTTCCTCAGCGTGAGAACAATCTTCCCTAAATGTATCTCTCCTTGTCTTGTTCTTATTTTGCCTTTTCTCATTCAAATATTGGACTGGATAATTCACTTAAAGGAATATGGAAATGAATTTCTGTGTCTCTTAGGAAACAAGTGTAATTTAATTCCACAGACAATGATATTAAACTCTGAAATGCTTTTCTCAGAAACTTGAGCTTTTCCCTGTGCCTCTGAACTCCTGGTCAGTTAGGAATATAGAATAAGCATAAAGTTCCAATCTTTGTCAGGAATAAATGAAAGCAATTTTCTCCATAGAAGAGGAAACTGAAATTTCAGGAAACAACAAACAAACAACTCTCCCCTTACAACCTTCTCAATTGACTTTTGCATTATATTTGTGAGTCTAGAAAGTTAAGACAATTAATTGACTTCTATGAATTCCTCTAGCTACTTACATTTTCCCTGAGTGTTAGATTCATACAGTCTAAAGATCATGCAAATGTAAAATTAGACAAAATAACATCTAAGAAAGCACACAATTTTCTTTATTATCGTCATGAATTTATACTTGCATTGGGAGAATATTAGGAATAATTTGAACCAATAATTCCTACTGATTTGAAAAAATATACATTGCATATCTCTGTGCATCTCAATAATCATATAATTGTTTTGCATGAATGGGTTCAAAATTATGACACTAGCTTTTAGCTCTTAAGGAATTTGGAAGCATCTAATTCATTTCCAATAAGAACATACATTTAGAAACACTTCACAAAGTTAACCAGTTCATTTTTAAAACTCTAGATCCATCACTGAAATTCACAATGTGGTCCACTTTAAATAGTTTCCTTCATTCATTCTTTTTTATTTTATCAATGATTTGCATGAATTATTCAATTTTAGTCTATGTAACTGGAGTTTTCCTAATTTTTAGGACTCTGTCAACACTAATGGGCTCTTAGGAAGGCAGATTTCATGCAATCTTGTGTCTAAGATTTGAAAGTCTTTGCTGAGGGCATCTTGCTCAATAGTAATAAATTTATCTATAAATTTATTACTATTGAGTATTGATATTTCAAAGCAGCAGACATTTTGGGATCACAGACTTATCAAGTGAGAAAAGGATCCATCTCTTCTTTGGGTTGTGTTCTGTTAAAGATTACCCAAGATGTGCTACCTTATTTCCCCACAATGTGTGGGATTTTCAGTGAAACAGCTCTTTCAAATCTAACTCACAGTTTCCCTACACTAGGGATTATGTGTCTAATAGGGCTGGCATAAGGGACACATCTGAGAGAAAGGCCCGGTTTTATATTTAAAATCATCTGCTCCTCTGGTGGATTCTTTTTCATAGATCCAACTTTCCTCATTGATCCCTGAGTGCATCTAAGGGGCCCTTTGATCTTACAAGTAAATAAGCTTCTGGGGAAACCCTCCTGCCTGTTCACTACCATGCCCAAATATGACTGAATTCCAATTTGGGTTCAACCTGACATTTTCTGCCTGCTATGTCATATACACAAGGTCAGACCCCGAGAGTTCAGAAGTATGAGACATAGTCCCCACTCTGAGGGAGGTAAAAATATAGATGGAGATATAGTCACACAAAAAATTTCAATACAATGAGAAACTTATGATGATAGAGGAATTTGCTGTGTGCTGTGGGGCACAGAGAAGGTGGGTGACTAACTCTTGCACAGTTATGTAATTTGGGGACTTAATGGTATCCATAGAATTTCCATGTTGTTTTGCATGATGTGTTATTTTCTTTACCTATATTGCAAAAAAGTTTTAATAGTATTGAAGGACCAATTTCTTTGGAATGAGACAGAAATAAAATAATCCCATTTATGCAAAATATGCATGCATGCATGTGTATGTACTGATATAGTGTTATGTCTAAATGAGCCTTGGGGCAGGGGAGGGGGGTGTATGAAGGATATGAGCCACATGGTACAAGCAACACTTTTTGTTTGATGAAGGTGAGTGATTGGTGATCAGGTAGACCAGGGGAATTCTGTATTATACATTTTCTATACTTCTTTTATATCACAGGATAATTTAGTAAATTGAGACTTTCAGTTCTGCATTTCTCAGTGGTTTTTAAATATAGCATTTATATGGAAATAATGGACAAGGAAAAGCTGAGAGTTGCCTCAGAGGAAGGCTGAAGAACTCTATATATGCTTCATTTAGTGAATATCATCTGGCTAGGTTAAAATGCCATGGCTTATCTTTGACTTTATCCTTTCAGTAGCTACCAGGAACTGATCATTAGGTACCATGAATATATGAAACCCAGTGGAAACTTTAGCTTATTTCTTTTCTATCTGAAGATTTTCTATTGAGTTTTACAATTAAAGTGAGTCTGCATGTATTGGCACAAATTTAGCAATAGGCGTCAGAAGGGGAAAATTGCCAGTGTTCACCCTGAGTTTTGTAATATATTTGGGATCTTACTCACTGTGTGTGGGGATTGAATTGCATGCCCTACTTTGGGCACATTCTTGGTCTTGGTCTACGTTCTAGTGAGTGTGGACCCATTGTAAATAAGATCTCTTCAGGTTGTTACTTCAGTTAAGGGGTGACCCCACTGAGTCAGTTTGGTCTTTAAAGCAGATTACTGGAGTCCTTCATGAGCAGTGAAAGTGAAAGCCAGATGGAAAAAGGAGCACAGAAGAATCAAGAAGCTGGATGTCAACTGAAGCTGGAAGTGAAAGGGGAAGGTGCCGCCATGTGTATTATCATGTGATGCAAATACCAAGGAACCCCAACGACTGCCAGCCAGAAGACAATGACCCCAGGAGGAGGCAATCCTAGCCTCTGAAATCCTGAGCCAATAAATTCCAGTGGTTAAACCAATTCCTCGTACAGATTTGTTTTAGCAGCCAGGAAGTTGAAACACTGTGAAAATGAAAGAAGGCAATAGATGCAGGTTCATTTAGTAAGCTTTCTTTTCCCTGCTAATGCCACTTCGATTGATAATACGTCACATACCTGTAAAATCAAATAGAAGATGTCGCACAATGAGATTTTTAGAATAATTGGAAATTTATATATTGTGAAGAAAAACTTAAGCACATTGGCCTAGAAGTCCAGAGCCTTCTGTCAGAGCGCATCTCCTAGTCCTGTCTCTTAGCCTCATCTACATTTTAAATCAAATATCTTGTTCTCTTACATGCAATTCATTGCAACTATGAAGATATGTAAAATAAATACCTGAAGGATTTGACTTCAGGGAAGAAAATATATGCAATCCTATGTTTCATGAAGGCAAGGATCACTTTCCGTTTTATTTTCTTCTAAATCCTCAGCACTTTGAACAATAATTTACACATAGTTGCACTCAATAAATATTTATTGATAAATGATTGAATCAATCAATATTGCATGATTTTAACCTCCACTAATAATGATTTACTTTGCTTTTAATCCAGGAGTGCTAGAGAAATTGTGTAAATGACATTGACCAATATAGGTGAAACATAAAAAAAATGTTCTGCATAATAGCAGTCAAGCAAGATTATATTTCAGAAATCAGAATTTTAAACTGATTTGCCTTTGGGTTACTTGTTACAAGTATTTATTTATAAATAAATCTATCTGCATAGCTCAAATAAAGACCAATTGTTATAGTTTTCAAAAGCACATTTACTCATTAATTATTAAGAATATGCTATTCTACAGAGGATCAGATACAATGGCATAACCTCTTTGAGTCCAGAATAGTATATACAGTGACTTGGAATTTTTCAGCCTTTTCCCATACCTATTTCACTGAAAATTACTTGCTCTCTTTTCTATTTTATTGCTTCCTATAGCTTGATTATATTTTATTATAAACTATTAAGAATACATATTCATTAGATCTATGGTACTTTGAAAAGGATTTTATAGACTCATCGATGCATAAGAATGTGTGTGAATATAAACCCATTTTGACTATTCTTGTTCATATATACATGTATATGCACATGCATATGTATATGTTGAGGTTTCTCTGATTACTGAGTTTAAAAAATGAAGTAAATATTACATCTTTCACATAATTCCTAATTCCAGAACTAGGTATATACTTTTTTTTGCATTGAGTACAAGGTCACATTGGAATATAAAATCCACCTTTAACATTATTAGAATATGGAATGCAAACCTACAAAGTTTAGAAGGATTTCTGCCACTGCAATAAAGACAAGTTCAAGGATAATTAGATAACTTTCATTTCAATGGTTTCTAATTAGAGCTGCAGTTAGCTACTCATGAGAGATTGAGCATTGAAAAATAAAATCAACAAGATTCTCCTCCTGAATTTTCAATGAAAATAATCATTCATAAATCTCCTGCAATGCTTACAGCATGTAAATACCTCAACTTAAAAGTAACAGAATTGTTTTGGGACTATTTTCCTTTAGTTTGGGTGGACAAGTCCTGGTTTATGTATAGAGTGTGGTAGAGGAATGTCGCCATATCCTAAGAATGAGACTGGGAATCAAGAATGCCTCACGCTGCTGTTTCCAGTTAACATTTATTGAGTTCTGAGCGCTATACAGAGGACATAATTAGGCAAGGTTTCTGAGCAGGGTATTAACAACCTATGTTGAAGGAAAAATGTTTAGGCATTGAAACAATTTCTTCTCCTCAACTATGGTAACCTTAAGGCCTATCAAATTAGATTTCCTATGAGAAATAAATCTTCTGGAAGGGTTTTCAAGAATCCAGAGGGCTTTTAGAGTCAGACTTCACAGAATGACCTTAGTCTCTCTTGTCATTGTCAAACTCATTAAAACTAAATTCTCACATTCCCTAGATCGAAACTAATTCTATTTTAATTGCTGGGTATATCTTTCTTCCTTGGTTAGTTCTCTTGAGAAGTTCAAGCTGTTCCTTGGGCATTTATTAGTGAATATATCTGCCTTTGCCTTAATTTATTAAAAAATGTATTTGCCTATATTAGTTAATCCCCTAATGTAGCCAAATGTAGCAATATTCAGTGGTGAAAGAGGGCATTTTCTTGCCATAAGATTATTAAGGAATTGGACACAGGTGTAGAAAATAATCCAAAAAGATGTAATCTTTGAATGAAAACTACAAATTTGTAAATTTACAATTCTGTATCTATTACCTTTGAAAATAGAAAGCTGTGAGATAAAAATGAATTCCTAAATAATTTTAACAACAATTTTCTCTACTCGCTACATAGAGAATTTCCTGGCAAAACTTCAGTTAGTCATACCAAAATCATCATATCCTTAGGAAAATGAATGATCTAGATAGAAGCTCTTCCAGATGTTAAGTGGAGTTGAATATGATAGTAAAACTTGTACATCATGCAGTATTTTGGTCTCTTGAAATTGGATACAACATACACCACTTATACAGCTAATAAATCTTAAAGACATATCTAACGTCTTGCATTGATTTCTTAGCTTGAAATTCTAACTAATGCATTTTGCATTCTTAAAAATAGAATATGATATACTGGGACCAGAAAACAGTTTTAATTACTTTTTAATTTGGAATTAGGAACATAAATCCCACTAGCAATAGAATAACAGAAATAAGTTAAAGTTAATTAAATGAAAGCAAGTTTTGGACACTTTGACGATAATACTTGTTTCTTGCCTGTAATTAAACTTCCTTTGATTCTTCTACTAAATCAAAATCCACTTCAAGATCCTTAAAGAGAATTGATATTTTTGTACTAAGCTCAATTCTGATAAAATAGAACATTTATCAGGATCAGGTACAATTGACTAGGGTTTTAGGTTTAAATGCTAAAACTATCACATATATTTAATTTCACAATGAGGGTTGAAGTTGAAATACATTTAGAAAATCCTATAAGAAGAAATATCTATTTTTAGAAAAGGTAAAAAATGAGTGAGGCCAAAGTATATCCTTAAAAAATTAAATAAATATATTATAAGAAGAAATATTCCCCCAAAGAAAGAGAAAGTATTTTATCTTAACAAAACATTTTACATGTACGCATATGGAATAGGTGTGGAAATATTAAACAATGTTAGAATATATTGAAGATCAGATTATCAGTGGGATGAAGTGTCACTGCACAGCTGCACAATTTTTCAGTGTTTCTAGAAATTAAGAGAATAAATAAAGTATGTTAAGAATGTATTATTTGCCAGAGAATGCTGCCAGATATATTCTTTTGGGGTTACTATGGTGGTCCTTTTAAAAAAAAATGCAATTATGTCTGCCTGGTAACATTTCTAAGTAATTACCACATCTTTTATATAGACGGAAGATGTGGGCATTGGTTGCTGGAGAGGGAAATGTGAAAATTGAATTGAAAAATAAATACACAGACAAACTATGAGCTTGAATGGCACTGATTAAGTGTATAAGAATCTATTATTTTCATCAGTGAAAGAAGATTTCATACCAATATGTGAATTATTTTCAGTGGTATTGCTATGAATAATGTTAATTCCTCCTTGTTATCCAGTCATCATTACACCACTCATTATTTATTTAGTCATTCTTGAAATTTTGTTCATTTTTAATTTTTACCCATCTTGGAAGTTCTTGAAATATACAAGAGTTTTGTTTTAGGTATAAGAATATTTTACAGAAATTCAGAAGGTCTTAGGAATGACCAAACTGCAGAATAAAGGCCATCCAACACAGGTGGGGAACAAAGGGTAAAGAGAGGTGAGAGGTAAGAATACAAGGGTAGAGGTGTTTTAGTTTGTAAGCTGCCAGAATTGGAACGGCTTTTAAAAATGGAAATAAGTTACAAATTTACAGTTCTAGCCTTTAAAACTGTCCAAATTAAAGCCTCCAGGGAAACATACTGTAATTCAAAGAAAGTCAATGCATCTGGAAACAGCTGTCAGCGGGGAAGTCATGTGGCTGGCGCATGCTGAACCCTTGCTCCTGGACTCTGATGTCTTCAGCCTCTGGTTCTGTGGGGGTTCCTCACTTTCACTCTCCAAGACCGGCTTTCATCTCTTCATTTCCCTTGTCGTTCCAATTCTGGCAGCTTACTCCAGGTTCTGGACTCGAAGCATCTCCAAACATCGTATCTCTGTTCTCCACGTGTCAGCATCTGTGTCAACTCTGCTCCAAAGTTCCTGTCAGGTCTCTTTCTGTCAGCCATGTCATTTCTGAAGTTTCTCCAAAATGTCTCCGCTTTGAAAAACTCTAGTAACCTAATTAAGACCCACCTGGAATGGGTGGAGTCACGTCTCTACCTAATCAAAAGGTCACATCCACAACTGTGTCACATCTCCATGGGGATAATCTAATCAAACTTTCCAGTTTTCAGTATTGAATCAGGATTAAAAGAAACAGCTGTCCCCACAAGATTGGGTCAGGATTAAAGCATGGCTTTTCTGGGGTACATAACAGATTCAAACTAGCACAAATGGCTTGCAAATGTAAGAAACTTCCCAAAAATCTTATCCATGTGGGCCAATTTGTTGAAGCTAAAGAAACCAAACCAAATAATGTATATCTGGGATTGACTAAGAATAAATAGATTCTGGAAGATGAATAGAGGATAGATTTGAGGGCTTCCTTTATATATGAGGCCTTTAGTGTATCACATACCTTCTATTGCTGTTTTAGTCACCTAGATTGTTTCAGGCAATACCATGAAATGGTCTGGCTTAATCAATGGGAATCTATTCACTCATGGTTTGAGGCCAGGAAAATGTCAGCATGAAGACAGCATCAAGGCAATGCTTTCTTCCTGAAGACCAGCTGCCAGCAATCCTTGGCTCCTCTGTCACATGGCATGGAACATGGTGGCCTCTGCTGGTCTGTTCCTATTCTTTCAGGTTTCATTGATTTCACCTTCTTGCTTCCATGGCGTTTTTTTCCCCTTTCTCTCTGAATTTATTTCATTTATAAAGGATCCAGAAATGGGAATTAGATCCATCCTGAATGAGGTGGGCCACACCTCAACTGAAGTAACCTCATCAAAATGTTCTGGTTACCATAGGAATGAATTGGATTTAAGACCATGTTTTATCTGGGATGAATATAGCTTCAAATCCTACAATTGTTAAAAGCAAATACAGAGTGGTAGTTAATGCTTACAAGTTCTAGAAACAAGATGTTAAAGTTGTAATTTTGTTCTGATGCATAATAGATGTGTTGCCATGGTCAAGTTACTCAACCTCTACAGAAATAGGATAATCAATCCATAAAATGGGGACACACTTCTTGGTGTATTTAAGAGCTTACAGAAGTGAGTATAGTGTTTGGCATAGTGCCTGAAACCTTGAAAAATTATTTATTTTTATATTATAGATTGTTCCGTTCATTATAATTTAGTAACAAAATTAGATGTAATATGTATAGACTTTATTTCAGACATTTAATTTCAGATGTGCGAAGCCAATTTATGAGTTTTGTAAATAGTTTATCTATAATTCACTACTGTCTGACTTTTCTTTTCCTTTTTTACTAATGATATAGTTAAGTGAATATTTATCTAACATGGATGAGCTTAACATGATATTCTAGAGGAAAGAAGGTTAACAACTAAAAAACTATTTCTCTTTAATATTAATAAGAAATGTTATTAAATAGCACTTTTGTCAAACATATAATACCTTAAGATTTTATTATAACTAGAATGATGGATTGAGTTACTTATGCTTATGTTTTTCTGCCCTAAAGTGAGCCATCAGGACATTTTGATTATACTTCAATTTTAACAGAGCTATTAAAAAATGACACTGAGCATAATTGGGGTATGTAGACCTGGGTATTAAAAAAATGCTTTATACAAACATTCATAAGTATCTATTAGGCAATTCTCCAGAAAACAAAATTTAGATTGATATATCATTGCTAACTAACTTCTGCCAAACAATAGTATTGAAAACTACTCTTGAGAGGGAAAAAAAAAACCTTCTATAATTCATTCCAGCAAATAGATTGACAGAGATAATCTTTATGCAAAAGCTAGCCATTTGCCAGGAAGTAAGGCAAACATTCTAGCTAGCTATTATGGAAACTACTCAAAAATTGCAGATGGCATAAATTCATAGCTTCTGCTGTTTCTCTATATCATTTTGCAGTTCACAGCTCACGAGAAAATGCTGTTGCTTAATGGCATAAACAGTTGCATTTGGGTTGTATTTCCCTTTGTGGAACAGAATTAGCACTCTAGGAAATACAAAGTTATGTTTGTCTTAAACTGGTAACTTCAAGAACATGCAGAATAACATATAAAATTAAGGTCCAAAGGAACATAGGTCTGTAAATATGCAAACCTTGACAAATATAAGAAATCTATAAGAATAAAGACTGCATTTTTATACCTGTGAAGTACCTGCCTCCAGAACCGCTTTGCCAGATGTTTGTCATCTCAAGTTACTGAAAGCCAAAACAAACAACTGCTGTTTGGGTTTGCTAAAGCTGCTGGAATGCGATATACCAGAAATGGATTGGCTTTTACAAAGGGGATTTATTAAGTTAAACATTTACAGTTCTAAAGCCATGAAAATGTCCAAATTAAGGCATCAATAAGAGGATACCTTTACTCAAAAAAGGCCAAGGATTCTCCGCCACAGGCAACATCTACTGGCCCTTTGCTCTCAGATTTTGTTGCTTTCAGCTCCTGGTTCCAGTGGCTTCTTTTCTGAACTTCTGTCTGTCTCCCAGAACCTCCAAACACCTGTCATTTGGTTTCATCTCTTAGGCTTCCGTGTCAGCTCTGATCTCTGTTTCCATGAGCTCTTTCAGGGACACCAGTAGACTAAGACCCACCTTGGATGGGCGGAGTCACATCTCCATGGAAATAACTTAATCAGATGTCCCACCCAAACAATAGGTCTGTTGCCACAAAGTTGGATTAGGTTTAAAGGAATGTGATTTTTCTGGGAGTACATAACAGTTTCAAACCAACACAATGACCTTGAAAACAAACTCCATCTCCTAAAGAATTCATTTCTAAGCTCTCATTATAGGGTTCTTGCTCGCTATGTTGTAGGTTTATTCTCACTGCCACAATACTTACTGTTCTTCCCTAAAATTTCTTTTTTTCAAGTTGTGTAGTGGAGTCAGCAATAACCATCCTACCAGAAAGACACTGAATTATTCTTATGTTCATTTCCCTCTCTGGCAGCAGGCACAAATTCTTGCTAAGCTTTGTCTTTGATAGTCAATTCATTTTATGTCACTATTAGTAATAATTTAACAAAGTATAATTTTTGGAAGCCTTGGTACTCCAGAGACCAATTTCTCAGTTTATTATCTTGATTTTTACCACCTCAGTTCCAATTAATCAATCTAATATTCCCTCACCAATCTCCCATCTCTCCTAGTACAAATTTCTGCATCAGTCATGGTTGTGAGATTATACATGGAATAGAGCCACAGATGGCCAACAGTCCATGAAGAATAAAAACAATGTCTTTATTCAGGAAGCATGAAATAAAGGTTTTTGTTGTAAACCACTGAGATTTGGGGAATTTTTGTTACAGCAGAAACATAGGGGAAAACCTGGACACATTTTGGTAATAGATTCTAAGAGTGGCATTCCAAAGATAAAAGAATGCAATGTCATTTGGGCTAAAGTTATTAATACATGTTCACTTTCTACCTATTATGGATTCAATCTTTTTAAGAGCAGCCAATAATTCTGATTACTAACTTGATTGGTTAACTGAATGCAGTTAAGATGTCAGAAATGTCTTAGTTTAATTCGACAGCATTGTTCAGGAAAATGTACCATGTGTAAACTGCTAACCTATTTCTAAATAATACTCCTGAAATGGGCCCTGAATATGCTACATTCTTTAAAACCTTAAGAAATACACTGGGGAGGGGCGTACCAGCATTCAATACCTAAACTTACATGTATTTAATATGTAACACAGATTGTCTCTAAGAGGCAAGGGACGCTAACGGTGACGGGTGCATACTGATCTTAACACAGATATCAGGATCTTGAGGTGACATAATCCACGTAGGGAGGCAACGATGGTGACAAGATAAGCCAGGTCACCCTAATAAGCAATTTGCCCACATTTTCCTCCGTGGTAGACAGGTGAGGGTCTCGTTACTCGTCTAATGCTTTGAAAAAACAAAAGCACTAGGGCCTAATTTGAGTCACGTTTTCAGAGAGTCAAGAAAAATTACTCAATTTTCAGACTTGGGCTAGTCAAAGACTTATGGCTCCTTGGCTGGAAGGGATATGGTGTTCCGAAATTAAGAAAGCACACAGGAAGTAACGGAGAAGATACAGTGCATAAAATGATGAAATAAGTATTTCATGTTTTCAGAGCAAAACCAAAGGGGTAGAGCTTATTTAACTATAAAATATTTAAGATAGAGAAAGCTTATATGCAATATAAAAGCATTGATCTAAATACTCAAGGAAAATACAATTTTCAGTGTGTAGGAGAAGAAAAATCAGTTATAAGTTGTGTCTTACAATTATTAAATAAGAAGCTTCGACATGGGAAATGTTTTTAAAAACTAAATTGTAGTTTGTATTAAGGAATGTTTTGCCCATTTGTCTACTAAGTTTCTAGTAAATTGGAATACTTATCAGACAGGGAAAAATAGATTTAATTGGTAAAAGATGGAATATCTTTGCCTTGGACTACATAGGTATTTTTAGAAATTATAGAGTGGTATGGACATTGAATAATTTTTTATCCCATTGATTTAATTATAGCTTTAATTATTTAAGTCCATAAAGCAACCACATTTTCAGTCTTCTAAAATTAATAAATTCCCATTTAATATATAGAAACAATTTTTAAGATGTACTTCCTGACTGCTGTTGATATTTCTGGATGGTTGCTTTTATGCATTTTAAGAACTACCATAAAAAATTATCAAAAAATCATGGTACATTATTCTATTTTTTAACGTTTATTAATGTTTAAAATGTTTCTTTAAATATTTATTCTCTGATTCAAGTAGATCCTAGGATTTAAAAGAAGTTACATATAACCTAGGCTTTAAATAGCAAAGTAAGATAACTACTTTGTGTTTGCGTTTGGTGACTTGTAGAAGGTTCTTTGCTAAAGCTAAAAGGAGAGTTTAGGTTGGACAAAAGCATTAAAAACTCCAGTATTACTACTTATTAAATTCTCCAGCCCCACAGTATTGGTGTGAGAATTAAATGAATAATGCTTTTAAACACATAAGTGTCTGGCATATATTAAAAGCCATGTAGACACGAGTTAAATTTCGGTCTTCATAAGAAAGGTGTGTGAAATTCAGAAATACTTGAGACAACCTGGCATTAAAGTTTACTTACAGGAATCTAAAGGCACCTCCATGATTCTTGATGTGTATAGAAAGTTCGAGAGCAGGGAACAGAATTCCTAGATTCTTACAATCTTCATATTTGCATGCTGTGTAGTTTCAATCAACCATAAGCCCTTCCTTATTCTAAAGCAAAGACTATAATATTGAGTCTAAACCATATGATTAAGAGAATAAAATGTGGATTATAAATTCTTGGTCATCTGCCCTCCAAGGAGAGCCCATGTTTCAGTTTGTGTGATGGGATTCTGAAGCTGAGGGCTGTGTATGAGAATGGGTGGGCCTGGCCCACGGTCTTGGGACAAAAACACACTCAGGGGTGTGAGGGGCAGCTTGAAGACACAGGTGCAGGTGGAGAGAAAGAACACAATCAGAAAAGCTGGGACTACAGTGGGTGGACAAGGTGAAACATACAGGTTCAATAAAGCCTGGAGAGGCTCACTGAGTATGGGAAGTTTTGTGAAAGCCTGTGAAAAGAAAGATAATGTTTTAATGTACTAAGCTGGATCAGACAGTACGCTCTAAATCACCCCTGCAGTACAGTTCATCGTTATTAAATAGCATGCCCCACTCAATGATGTCCTTGATGGCTATTGTTCTCCCTATTCTATGGAATTTTATATGAAGCAGACACTATCTCCCTCCATTAACTCATCGCTATTAAAGACTCAATGCTTAGAAGTGAAAACAGAAGGCAATCCTTTTCAGGTAGGAAGATTTCTTCAGTTCTGTGCTGTGAGTCCCCTATCCTTAGTACTAGATCCTCTTCAAGACACTTAGGTTATAACTGAGGCAGACACAGCATTTGGTAGTCTCAGCTGATTCTTGATAATTTCTCATCACATTGTAACTATCAAAATATTTCTGGATCCAGCATGCTATCTGTTAGTGGCTTTCTTCAGTGCCAGGCTGATCCCAGTGTCCTGCTTTGCTCTTTTTGGCTAGTTTGTATTCACATTATCGTTTTCATTAGCATCTATCTTTTCCATTTCCGAGCTTGCAGCAGAGGGTATTTTCCAAAAAGGCTGCACCAATATCTGTAGCCATCCCAACTGCTCTTACAATTTGAGGTTGACTACCCTATTAAGAGGTGGGAAGGTTATATGTTCTGTATTCTCCGCCCCACCCCCACCCCGGAAATGTCTCTCCCTGAAATGGGAAGACCTTGGAACTGCTTTGACAATTATATCTTGGTGGAAGTGATTCTATGTGACTTCAGAGGCTAGGTCATAAAAAAGCAATATAGCTTCTGTCTGCCTCTCTCCTGTATGAGTGTCTTGGGAGTCCCAAGTTGACACATAAAAATCTGGCTGCTCTGAACCGTGAAGCTTGAGAGATTCCTTAAAGAGGCCACATAGAGATAGAGAGAGCTGCCTGAGGAAATCAGATGTTTCACTCCCCAGGTATCTCACATGTCTTTGGCATGCCTTCAGATGGTTCCAGTTGCGATCTTAAAGCCACCTTAGGTGACGCTGAGTACAGCAGAGACAAGTAACATAAAGTTGTAAGCAAAATAAGTACTGTTTTAAGCCACTATGTATTGGGGAATTTTTTGATACAAATTTAATAACTAAGACAGGGCTCATCAGTGATTGGTGACTAGGACAGTCAAAGGAGAGAAGAATTATGTAGGTAGTAATATAATACTACATCTTCCACTCCACTTTGGCTTTCACCTATGGATCATGGAGTAGACATTACTACTAAAATATCTTCAGCTTAAGGCAAAATTTGGGTTTACTTTAAAACTTATGGCATCTCTGAACTTTTGCTCTCTCCAGTAAATGACCCCAGTGGAGAAGTATCAGCCATCGATGCTTAAAGTTTTCACATTTCTCACAAATCTACTAGGATTGTTTAAGATTTTGAATATTTTAGCCATAACACTGAAATAAAACATAAGACAATACTTTTGTTTAGTCATTTTAACAAGAAAATGAGGATAGTTTTTTCAGCTGCTGTAGAAAACATTAACATAGCTAAAATAATAGCGTGTATCTAGTGAGACAAGCTAATTAGTATAACTTGCATTTTTTTCTGGATTAGATCCAGTTTGTAGAATTTATCAGTTGCCTTCTGCTTAGCTTTTGAACAACTTTTGCAAGTGAACATTTGACAGAATTCCAAAACCAAAACCTGAAATAAATATAACAATTCAGGTGACAATTTAAATGTCACTTATTTAAAAAAGTATAAGCTGCTAAAATTGAGCTCACAATACATACCAAATAGTGCACTTTATTTTCTATATGTTTTCAAGGTTATATTAAAATCATTATTTATAAAAATATGTAAAATATGCTTATTGATTTTGGAAGTTAAAATATTATATTACAATTCCCTCAAATAATGATGTTGGGTTGTTTATGCTTTCACAAATTGGTCAGATCAAATGAAGACATAAAGGAAGCCATGATGACTTGTGGAAATATTATTATATATGATTTTCCACAGATGGACTTTCCTTTGGTCAGTTATACATCGTTAACCATGACTCAGTAAAGAGATTTAGGATTACTAGACCTTTATATCTGGGCACAGATACTTTTCTTTGGGAGAAAAGGGCAGCAGAAAGTAAACAGGGTCCTGCTATGAACAGTAGAGAAAATCAGGTTTTAGGTTTATGTAAAGTATGATGAATCTGAAAAATTATATTGGAACTTCGAAATTTTACTTAAAGAGAGGTAAAAATTGAATATAGATGCCCATTTTTTGTGTGAAGCTAACGAAAAAAGCGCAGTTTTCTTATGAAATATTCTTTTGTTTCGATGTCAGAAAAAGTAATTTGATATATGGTTTAGTGGTAGAGTGGTTGTCATACTATAGTATGAGATTTATTTTATTCCTAAAATATATCTGTATATTATCTATTATCTATTATTTAATATTCATAAGGGAAATTAAAATTTACTTGTATAAATGCTTTCAAATTTCTGTATGATCTCATTTTATCACTAAGCAAGACAGTGAAATCAAAACTGATGAAGCAAACATTATAAGAATTTAACACAGAAAATTGAAATTTAGAGTAATTAAGTGACTAACAAATTTACACAGCTGCAAAATAGAAAAGTAAGTGTTTGACCAAGTGTTTTAATTCAACATTTACTCATTCATTTATTCAACAAATACTTATTGTGTTTTGGGGAAAATATTTGCAGGACACATACAAAAAGTATTAGAATCAATAAAATATCAAGACATTACTCAGATCAGCCCATGTGAGAGATGATGTCATCAAGATGGTGGTATACGACTTCCAGGTAAATGTTGACACTTAGAAACAACAAACTAAAAGGGCAGGATCAACTTTCTCAAAATTCTGGGAGAGAACTGAGACTAGTGAACATCTCAATGAATGTAGAATCAGAAAAAAAAATTAAAACCAGGTAAAATGTTAGGAGAGTGATAGGACAAATTTTCCAGTCTGAATCTTCTTTTCCCTTATGCTTGAATCCTTGCAGCCATTTGTGTGATTTAATGGCTGGTTCTGCATACCAGGTTCATTCTCGTGTGGCTCCCTAAAGACTAGTCCACCTGTGGTGGCAGTCTGGGGACCCATGTCCATTCATGTGTGACTACTTTAGGCCAGATGGACCTGGGGAGTTGGTTTGGTGGTCTGTGTGCATTGAACTGCAGGCTCCTAAGCCCCGATTGACCTGCAGTGGTGGTTTTATAACTCACACGTGTTCTTAGTCTGGGGACCAAGTACCTGATAACTGTTGCACCTAAATCATAACACTGGATATCTTAGTACAGTAATCCCATCTGGCTCTGTGTAAGACAGACTTAGGGCTCAGTTCTGCATTCCCTAACCTGGAAATTTCCAGGGACAGAGTAGCTATGCAGAAGAGGGGAGCTGAGCCAAGACCCCAGGTAATACTCTTTTGAAAGGAAAACATCCGCACATACTACGGGATATTTTTACATTTCTGTACATACCCAGAGCAAGATGCAGTCTGAGAGAGACCTCAGAAAAACTATCATCTATTCTAATGGTTCCACGTAAGTTGGACTAAGCATTGAAAAACAACCTTACCACACAGCCAATCTATACTAAAAACTTAGGTAAGAGGGAGAATCTGACTTTCAAAGATAATACATCAAAATAATCAAATGCCCAGGTATCAACAAAAGATCATAAATCATACAAAGAAACAGGATAAGATGGCCTATTCAAAGGAGCAAATTAAAACTACAGAGGCAGCACAGACATTAGAATACTAATCAAAGGCATTCAGTTCACTCTCCTAAATCAGTTCAATGACCTAAAGGAAAATGAGGATATAAAACTAAGGAAATCAAAAAAACAATGCATGAGAAAAAGGATGAATAGATCCTTAAAAAAGGAGTCAAACAAAACTCTGAGGGACGAAAAATCAGTAATGGGGATTTAGTGTACAATAGAGTTTTTCAACAGTAGATTAGAATAGGCAAAAGAAAGAATCAAATCAGCAGACTAGAAGACACAACTGAAGTCACACAGTCCACGTATTAGACAAAGAAAAGGGTGAAAAAAGCACAAACAGAGTCTAAGGAACCCACGAGACAAAATGAAGCATACCAATGTACACATTCTGGGAAGCTTGGAAGGAGAGGAGAAAGAAAAAGGGCAAGAAAGAGTTTTCAAGGAAACAATGGCTGAAAACTTTTCTAAATTGATGAAAGACATGTATATACACATTTGTGGTGGATTGAATTGTTTAGCATGGTTTGGATGTATTCTTGGTCCATATTTTGTTGGATGTAGACCCATAAGAAGTTCTCTTCAAGATGTTATTTCAGTTAAGGTGTGACCCAACTGAATCAGGTTAGCCTTTAATCTGGATTACAGGAGTCTTTTATAAACAGACTGAAAAGAAATTGGAGAGAGAAGCTATGGACAAATCCAGTCAGCAGAACCTAGAAGGGAAAGGAGCGATGACACAATGTGCATTGCCATGTGACAGAAAAACTAAGGACCAAGGATCACTATTAGCCAGCTCAGAACACCCCAGTCTTCTGGGAGAAAGCATCACATTGCTGATATCTCAATTTTGGATGTATCCTAACCTCAAAACTGAGCCAATAAATTCCTATTATTGAAGCTAATCCATGGTATTTGTTTTAGCAGCTAAGAATCCAAAACAACATTCAAGAATCCCAACAAATTCCAAACAGGATAAATCCAACAGACCTACTTCAAGACATGTAGAAGAGATCCTCTATAAGATTGTGTTGATTTCTCATTAGAAACCATAGAGCTAAGAAGGCGATGGTATAATATATTTGAAGTACTGAAAGTGAAAAATTGCCAGACAAGAGTTCTTTGCAGAACTGTCCTTAAAAAATGAGGGGTGTGGGCGGGCCATGGTGGCTCATTGACAAGAGTTCTCGCCTGCCATGTTGGAGACCCGGGTTCGATTCCTGATGCCTGCCCATGTAGGAAAAACAAAGAAGGGGCATTTATGGCATTCAAAGATAAAAGCACCATAGCACCTGCCCTATAAGAAATGTTAAAAAGAGTTCTGCAGGTTAAAAGGAATGGAAGGAAATAGAAGAAATAAAGAGCTCTAATGAAGGTAGCTTTATGGCTAGATACAAATGCCATTATTAGATTCCTGGTATGCAACTCTAACTTTTATCTCTTGTAAGATTAATAATGCAATTGAATAAGAAATTATTTTTCTATATTATGGGCATGCAAAATATAAAGAGGAAAAATGACAAAAATACACAAAGAAGGGGAAATGGATGAGTGTAGGAGCAGAAACTGTATGCAACTGAAGTTAAGTTGATATCATTTCAAAGTAGTTAATTATAGATTTAGATTGTTCCATACAACCCCATGGCAATAAAGAAGGAAGTTTTTAAAATATATACCTAAAAGCAAATATGAAGGGGATCAACCAGTTTCATTACAAAAGATCAACTCTACACAAAAGAAGGCTGCTATGAAGGTGACAAGAGACAACAAAGATACAAAATGTACAAGAAAAAAGATAAAGTGATTGTACTAAATCCTGTCTTATCATCCATTATTCTTAATGTAAATGCATTAAACTCTACGATGAAAAGGCATAGATTGCAGAATAAATTAAAAAAATACAACCTAAGTATTTCCAAGAGAGGCAACTTAAACCCAAAGATAAAAATCGGTTGGAAGAGAAAGGTGGAGAAAAATATCCCATGCAAATAGACACCAAAGGAGAGCTAGGGTGGTTGTACTAAATCAGACAAAATAGATTTTAAACCAAAGGCTTTTATAAGAAACAAAGAAAGACTCTATGTATTAATAAAAGAGTAAATTTGCCAAGAAGATAGAGTAATTATAACCATGTATAAACCTAAACACAGAGCCCAAAAATACCTGACGCAAATGCTGATGAAACTTAAGGGAGAAATAGATACTGCTAAATAATAGTTGGAGACTCCAATATACCACTTTCATTAATGGAAGGAGCATCTAGACAAAAGATCAATAAGAAAGCAGAGGACTCGAACTTTCCTGTAAATGAACTAGACCTAAGAGCCATACAGAACTCTACATCCAACAGCAGAAGAATATAAATTCTTCTCAAGTGCACATGGGTCATTCTCCAGGATAGACCACATGTTAGGTTACAAAACATGTCTCCTTCAATTTAAAAAGATTGAAATTATATAAAGCATCTTCTTTGACCACAGTAGAAATCAATAACAGAAAGAAAATTAAGAAATTCACAAATACATGGAAATTAAGCTCATCCGTAAACAATCATTGGGTCAATTATGCCTAGGCATGCTGGTTTGTGCCCTAGAAAAGCTATGTTTTAATCCTGATCCATCTGGTGGAGGCAGCAATTTCTTTTAATCCCTATCCAGCACTGTGGGTTGGAAATTTGATTAGATTATCTCCGCAGAGCTGTGACATGCCAAATTGTACATACTGACCTCTGATTAAAGGGAGATATGACTCCACCCATTCCATGTGGGTCTTGATTAGTTTACTGGAATCCTTTAAAAGAGGAAGCATTTTGGAGCTTCAGGAAACAAGAAGCCTGGGGAGAAAGCTAGCAGAACATCGCCATGTTCACCATGTGCCTTTCCAGTTGAGAGAGAAACCCTGAACATCATCAGCCTTCTTGAAACAAGGTATCTTTCCCTGGAAGCCTTAGATTGGACATTTCTATAGCTTTGCTTTAACTGGGACATTTTCTCAGCCTTAGAACTGTAAACTTGCAACTTATAAATTCCCCATTTAAAAGCCATTCTGTTTCTGATAGATTACATTCTGGCAGATAGAAAACTAGAAACCTAGGCATATAATAAAGGAAATGCTTGCTCATGTAATACTTGAGACATGTGCACGAATGTTCATATCTCAGTACTCTGAACAGCAAATTCCTGGGAAAATATTAATCATTCATTAACAAGGAAGTAATTTAAGAGAATAAAAACAGGTGTGTGTTCACACAATTGAATATTATGTATCATTAAAAATAAGCAAATCTATAGACATTATTACCAAATAAATAATTCTCAATTAGCTACATGCAAACTGATAATACTTTTTGTAGCATATTTATACACTGCTTTTTATTTTATAATAATTAATGTACAGACATAGGCCTGTTGATTGATCTTGAAGTAGATTTAAGAGAGGTTAATAGATGCAAATGACAGATATGGAGACTGTATTTATGTGCCTGCCAATATGTCAAAACTCTGAAAATGAAACTAATATTGTTGTTACCCTTCTAATTAGTTAAATTTTTTATTATGAAAAAACTCACATGTTCCACAGAAAATTAATGGACTGGCATAGACCCATTACCCAAAATCAACAATTATCAGGACTAGCCCCCCCCACCTCTTTTCTTTATTTTAGTATTTGAAGTGTTTTTTTTTTTAACTAAGTAATTGAAAGTAAATTCCAGTTAACCATATCATTTTACCCTTATGTAATTCAATACACATATTTAAAATCAATAGCAGTTTCTTACATAATCTCACTGTCATTGTAACATTTTACAAAATTAATGACTCCTTGGTATAAGTTAATATCTAATCCATCTTCAAAATGTTCCTATTGGTCTTAAAATGTATTTTTTTTACTTTTTTTTTTTCCAAATCAGGCTCCAAGCAAGTTGCAAACATTGTATTTGGCTATGATATCATTCAAGACTCCTTTAATCTAGAAAAATACCCTGCTTATATGTGAGGTATAAGTGTGGAAGCTAGGAATTATGTTCTCCAGAAAATATGCTCTTAATTTTTGTCCATTCCTTTAGGTGTGAACCCATTGTAAATAAGACCTTTTGAAGGTGTTATTTCTGGTAAGGTATGACTGATGAATCAGGATGGGCTTAATCCATTACTCAACATCTTACAGAGACTGCCAGAGCAAGAGAGGTCACGGGATGCTGTCAGAAGCTGGAAGTCAGTGGAACCTGGAAGAGAAAGAAGATGTCACCATTGCCATGTGAAGAAAAGCCAGGGAACTCTGATGATTGCCATTTTGCCACAAAGACCCTTAATTTGTCACTCTCAGGAAAATTTGTCTCCTGGTTTTGTCGAAGATGCTTTCTCTGAGTTTATTTCTTTAGCTGGCTCCATTCTCTTTCTGTTCATATGAGGAATTTGGGCATAGATTGAAAACTTTCAGAATCATAAAATTTACTGACTACAAGTCTAACTGTAGTTTAGGAAAATTAACCCTTACCAGAGGACAGCCAAAATAATGGTTATGTCAGGTGATGGAAAAAGAGTGATTAAATGAAGAAGACAATAAAGAGATACATTGTGAAGATATGGTATGTTTTTGAGTGAATTCCTATTATTCGAAATAGGAAACATACTATTGTGTATGGATCAATGAACTTAAATTTTAGTGAGAAAGACAAGCAACAAAAATCAAGTAAACTATTATATGTGTTAGTGATAAAATTCGAGACAAATTAAAGCTGGGTATAGAAAAAAGAATGATAAGGAGATTGGAGATACTTGTTAGATAAACTCTACTAAGTTGTTCCGACTCTGAGGAAGTGAAATTTAAGCATTCATCTATAGAATCAAAGTATTATGCCATGCAAAGATATTGGGAAAAAAGCATGCCAAGTAAAGTTATATAGTGGTATATCTCTACTTGGTATGCTTTTAAGCTAAATGCTTAAATATGAAAATACTAAAAAAGTATTTTAGGGACAGTAAAAAAAAAAAGTGAACTTTCTAGAGCATAGTGAGTAAAACAGAGACGAGTTGGGTAGAAAATTGGCAGGATTAAGCTACTTCCAGATCATGTAAGTCCCTGTAATACTTTTGGATTTTATCTTGAAGGTAAATATTTGGGTTTTATACTGAGATGGAGACAAACTGCTAAGCAGGGAAGTGTCAGATCTGATTTTCAATTTATAAACATCACCTTAATTGCCTTTTAGTCTCATAACTGTAGAGCTGGAAACAGGGAAAATGGTTTGGAAATTATTGCATTAATCTAGGCAGACAATAGCTCTGGTTTAGACGGGTGACAGTAGGAGAGGTGATAAACTGTGTATTTGCTAAGTCTTTTTACAGTACCACCCATAGATCTTGCTTACTGAATATGGTAATGGTAGAACAAATGGAGAAAACGACTTTAGGTTTTAAGCTCAAGTAAATGGATTAATGGGACTGCCGTTTGCTGATGGGAAAGAACAGGTGGAAGGAAGGGGAAGAATTCACTAATTTCAATTGGAACATGTTACATTTAAGCTATTTATTAGTCAACCAAATAACAACCATATAAACTAGGTATTCGGATATTAGAATCTAGAGTTCATTGGAGAGGTCATTAATGGAGCTGATAATCTAAAAGATATCAGGATATAGATGACACTTCAAGCTAAATATCACCTGAAGAGCAATTAAGAAAGAAAAGAGTAGAGCTCTGAGAAATGAGTCCTGAGAGCCTCCAACATTTAGAAAGTATAAAGAAGAGAGACAGGAATGGAGATAGTGAGGAAACAAATACGAGATAGAAAATGGGAAGAATCAGCTTTTCCTGTGGCACAGATAATAAAAATATTTCAAAGAAAAGGAAGTAAGAAACTATTTCAAAAATTGGATTCTCTACTTGCTGAGGAAGTCGGGGACTCACCTAGCAGGAAAGAAACCAGGAGCAAGTCATTCCAGCTTGCACATCAAGGTGAGAACTCTCAGAAGCACAGCATCTTTGCCCTGGGCTGTATCAATAATCCCTTCCTCAGGCCACACAGAGTAGTTTCTCCTCCCCTGTGCTTGGTGGGTCTTGTGGCCTGCACCCTACCAACCCTCACCCAACCAGCTGACCTCCTAGGGAGACCCGCCATAATGGGTTCTCAATCCTTGCTCTTTTGGCCCCTTTGTGTTGTGTTTGCAACAAAATCATTTGCTGAAAGTGTCTGTTGTGCCTGAGAATGTGTTTCCATGGTACACAATATAGCAAATCACTCCACACTACTATTTTCAATTTTTTTTCTAAAAAAAGATAAATGTATTTACACATAACAGCTGTTCTCTTTACTTAATTTATGTTTGTTTGTTTTTGTCTTGTCTCTAGTTGCCAGTGGACAGTAATTTTCTTCTTTGCTTTAGTTATCATTTAATTAGATGATTATAACAACACTATAGCTGGGCATCATGCTGTGGAATAGCCAGAGAAATGGCTTTTTTTGAATTAGGGATTTGAGATATTGTAGTTTATATGCATGACTGGATTTCACAAATGCATTTGAATGTGAGGATTGTAGAGGAGGGACATTATAAGAAGATAAAATTTGAAATAATGCCATTCATTCTCTAAGGCATCCACAGAAACTCAGCTTGCAGTAAGTAGGAAAATTTGGGGGGAGGTGGCCCATATAACTTGAAACGGGCAATTAGCTCATCTTTATTTATTCCTCTGTGCAGAAAAAATGGTACATGTTTGATATTTTCCAGGTGTGATGATAGCACATAAACAAGGAATTCACGAGTCCCAGTCCTATTCCTGAAATGGTTATAAACTTTGACATGTAACATGAAAATATTGCACAAGTAGCTTGAACTCCTTGGAGAAGAACTTGTCATCATGATCACCACAATTTTCGCTATTAATATACATTTATTAAGTGCTCAATCAATGCTTGATGTTGAATGAAACATGACTAAAGCATATTTAATGCAATTTGGCTACGCCTATGCATAAATGAGAGGCACTGGAAGTAGCTGAATTACTGCAGAAGTCACAGATTAAGGATAGGCAAATATCTTTAAAAATTTTTTCTGTCATTACCTGGAACAAACAAGGAAATGTGTACTCTCTTTTTTATACAGCCATCTATTGAAAACAAGTAGAATAAAGGAAACACAGGTTGGTCTAGTTTGCTAGCTGCCGGAATGCAACACACCAGAGATGGATTGGCTTTTAATAAAAGGGGATTTATTTCATTAGTTCTTCAGAGGAAAGGCAGCTAACTTTCAACTGAGGTTCTTTCTTACATGGGAAGGCTCAGAGTAATCTCTGCTGGCCTTCTCACCAGGCCTCTAGGTTCCAACAACTTTCCCCGGGTTATTCCTTTCTGCATTTCCAAAGGCCTGGGCTGAGCTGCGAGTGCTGAGATGAGGTATGCCAAGCTGCTTGGGCTGTGCTACATTAAGCTCTCTCATTTAAGCACCAGCCAATTAAATCAAACATCATTGATTACAGCAGGCCCACCTCCTAGCCGACTGCAGATGTAATCAGCAACAGATGAGGTTCACGTACCATTGGCTCACGTCCACAGCAACAGAACTTGGTACCTTCACCTGGCCAAGTTGACAACTGAATCTAACACCACACAGGTTTAACAACATTTAATTCCATAATGGCATGAATTTAGGTATTCATATATGTACCTATACCCAATTCTGACAGTTGCATAGGATATTAAAACTTTTAAGATTTTTGCTAATGTATTATTGTTTTGAATTTACAGATATAGCCAGCATATTAGAGGTTTCATTTCTTCCTACACAGTAGACTGACAAATAAGGGTGTCTTGTACTTTATATGTGCTCAGAATTTTTTACCGACATTTCCACTAACAGCATGAAAAAAATAAAAGAAGTGGAGTTATTGGCCAAAGAGTAGAGTACAACTTCAAAGATCATTTGATGTTTCCTTTCAACTGGATATTATAGTCCTATTTTCTCCTATAAAATATTGCTTGCATTTATTTCAATTTTTAATCAAATTTATGACTGATATTGTATTATTTAGGGTACTGACTAATCTGCTATGAAGAAGAGTTCCCAAAATATAAGATAAAATGAAAGTTGTCAGTCATGAGAGAGAATCCAACGTATAAGTGAGCTCCGTTCCACAATGTCTGAGTTTTTCTAAAGCAATTTTACCAGTATTTTACTCCACCA
This sequence comes from Myrmecophaga tridactyla, assembly GCA_004026745.1. NCBI lineage: Eukaryota > Metazoa > Chordata > Mammalia > Pilosa > Myrmecophagidae > Myrmecophaga > Myrmecophaga tridactyla. The sequence goes on from PVIY010019870.1 coordinate 30,395, forward strand.
ACATTCCAGTTGCTGTGATCTCCACCAACACTTGGTGCTATTTTATTTCCCTTGTTGTTCCATAGAAAATGAAGTGTTAGCTTCAATTGTTACAGTAACATCTTAGCAGATCTGAAGAGAAAAATCTTAAATGGAGAACAAGCAAATTCCATATTCAGAAATGAAAGTGCAGTTGTTTGCATCAATCTACTCATATTCCAGGTCAGAATTTAGCCATTTAATTACACTTAGCTTAAAGGGAGATTAGGAAATGTCTTCTTTGAGAGGCAATGTGCATTTTTAAATATTTTTCTATGGAAGAAAGGGAGAATGGATTTTATGGGGTATATGTCACGGTGGGCTAGGTGGAAAGATGCCAAGTTGGTAGTTTCTCAACTCTCAACACTCTAACATTTCACCTAGAAGTGCTTATACTACAAAAAAGTAAATCAACTAGGTTATGAGGGAATGAAGAGGGGATAGGGAATGGGAAAGTAAAGCTTGAGATGTACAGGGCTTTTATTGATAGAAATGTTAGAAATGTTTTGGTAATGGATGATCATAGCACAACCTTGTGAACATAATTAACAATGAAATATACACGTGAAAGTGATTAAAAGGGAAAATGGTCAATTGCATATATGGTTACAGAAAGGAAATTATTATTTTTTTAATTTTATGGAACAACTGTACACAGACAGTGAATCACAAGTTAAACCATGGACTATTGTTAATAACACACTTTTTAAAATGTGCTATCATCAATTGTAATGAATGTTTCCTACCAATGCAAGGTGTCAAAAGGGTGGCATATGGGAATCCTGCATTTGATGCATGATTGTTCTTTAAACATGTAACTTCTCTAACAAAGAAGACAAAATAAATGAACTTAGGATATTTCCCCAAGATTTGATGAGATTCACTTTCCATGGATGTAACAGGCTGAGTTACAGTTATGGAAAAAATTCCATTTAATCTAAAATTTAGAAATTTTATGACAATTACTGAACTTTGATTTTAAAACTTTGTAACTGTTTGAGAATTATATTTTGGTAGCATATTGCCATTTTGGCACCAACCATCTAATTTTTTTCCATTCCATAGCACTTGTGGGAATAAATAAAATATAGGACAAGTATTCTTTTTTATAAAAAATACATAAAAAATAAAATGTGCAGGTCCCGGTGTATAAGGCTGGCAAACTTTTGTACTTCCATACTCACTCTGCCAAAGACAAACTTTGACCCTATCTATTTCAGATCCAATTTATGTGGAGTGAATATATGAGGAAAGTTTCCATTTGTGATTCCTTGATATCATTCTTTTAAGCTCCATGTTATTCTACTTCTAATTTCACTGCTCTTTATATTCTGCAGTATAGTAGGTGATCACATTAACCGTATGTGGCCCTACCATGAATATTCTAAATCCTAAATCTTATTATTTTAGAAACTTATTTTCTCATATTTGCAATCATAATCCCTTAATTTGCACTTGAATTTACTTTTATTTTCCTGTTAGAATTTATTTTCTTTTCTCTTTTAGAAATATCCCTCCTACACCAATAGAATCCTCTAAGGATATCGCTTTATGGTATGTACCTGACTTCTGCACAATTCTATACAATCATGTCACACTGTAATTATAGCATGGACTTATATAACTATAGAATAACTATAAAATAGTTAGCATTCTAATGCATAACTTTTGATACAAGCTTTCTATTGAGAATGAGCCAAATCTTTGAATTCAAAATAGGTGATTTACTGTATGGTATATTTTTATTTTTATTTATTTTTTTGGAGGTGGGGTGGGGGTACATGGTCCAAGAATCGAACTCGAGTCTCCCGCATGGAAGGTGGGCATTCTAATCACTGAACTACCCATGTACCCCCTGTATTTTTTTATTTTTATACCATTAACATGTTGTATATATATTTTGGGGTACTGATGATTTCTCTCTCTGACTAAAGTGAGTAGTCTCTTCTTTACAAAGTCACCCCTTGAAGAATTAATACACCATAAAATACAGTTATTCTTGAGAGGGAAGTAACACCCTAAAGTATAACCAAGTGAGACTTAAATATCTGATTACATGGATGGCATTGCTGAGAACCTGAGAATAATGAAGACTGGCAAGGAGTGGGAATGGCATAGAGTAAAAGGTGCTATCAAGGGGGAGTGGGCCAGATGGGAAGGTTGAACTGCAAAGACAATATCTCCACAATTTTTTTAGGTCAGAATGTATGTCTACGTCCTGTAGGGTTTTTCATTATCTGAGAGACCCACCCTTAGGTGTCTCTATCTGTAATAGCTTGCTTGATCTCAAGTAAACTTCAACTAACTCTAAGCCTTTGTGCATTTTGCTGCATCTTTTCCTGGTCACATCACAGCAATTCGATATGGGTGCTTGCCAGTGTCCTGTACTTTGCATATCAAAAGAGGTCTTTGCTACTCTTTAAAATCTATTTAAATCACAGAACTATATTATCGTGTCTTACAAACACTGACTGCATTTTGGATTGCTCACACTCAAGTGTAATGAAATTTTCATAATTCATTGATTAGTCAGCCACTTATTGAACCAGCTTTATTTGAAATATCTTTCTTTGTTATATTGTGTTGTCTTCATGCCATTGTTAACAAATTAGGTGTCCCACACTCCAGGGATTTTGATACACCATTTATAACATTTAGAGTTTTAATATGCTTCACTTTTTTTTTTTTTCAATTTGTATGCTTTTTTCAATTTGTTTGGCGGGAGTCACATTTCATTATTTTTCCATCCCCTTATTGCAGCACCGCTTGTTGAATTTTGGGGGCTTTTTGTTTGTTTGTTTGTTTTTCACTTGTTTGTTTGCTTGTTTGTTTATTTTGGGGGAGTGCATGGGCTGGGAATCAAACCCAGGTCTCCTGCATGGCAGGCGGGAATTCTACCAGTGAACTAACCTCTCACCTCCTGTGCTCCACTCTTAAATTATTTGTTGTATGGAATATATTTTGGGGATTTTCTTCCTATTTTCTTATATATTTTCAATGTTTTTAGTACTAGAATATCTATTTCAATGTAACTGCCTCATATAATTAATTAAAATGATTCAGAACCAGAATCTGATTAAGAAGTTTCCATGTTAAAAATGAAAACTTTGTTTTATTTAAACTTTAATAATTATAATACATTCAGCTTAAAATCAAATGCCTGTTACTTTTGCTTTGTTGTGAAAAATTGTTTGTCACTTAAAATGCTTATGATGATGTCCAAAATTGTAAGAAATAACTGAGGTTGCATTTTGGTTATGAAAACAAAGCTTTTACATGGGCTATCATTGAGACAAAGAGAAAAGTAAGTGTTTTGTGTAAAAACTGAACAATAATGTGTATAATTAAGCCAAAGGTGGGTATAATTTAGTCCTAGAAATTTTGGAAGGAGAGGAAAGAACGTCAATGGAAAAAGTTGTAGGGTATTAGCTGCTTGATGGAGGTTGGAGAAGACACAGAGAATAAAACATCCTTAAGGTTGAAATTTGCTGAAAGTCTTTCTTTAGACCATAAGAAAGTTTCAATATTTCTGTTTAAGATGCTTTTATCCTATTTTGAAAAGAAGCACTTGGCTCTTACTCCCAACCTCCAGAAAAATCCATTATACTTATATCCCTGAATCAATAGAATGCTAGGAACAAAGGGAGCAGCACACTCTCTAGCATGTTAACAATATGCCGGAAAGCTAAAAACATGAACAGAGTGGGCATGAAGATCCCTGCAAAACGGGAATTCAGAAATGCTGGCTGTATATAAGATGAGAATTCAAGCCAATTCTCATTCAATTTGAAAGGCAAGATGAATCAAGCCAACTGGAGTATTTGGGGAGCATCCAGGGAAATGACATCAAAACTCTATGATGCCTTCCAAGGATGTTCAGCTAATTGTATGTCCCCTAAAACAGTCTGGGTATCCTGGATTTCCAGGTTACCCAAATGATTACAAGCCTCTTTTAGTTGGCAACAGAAAAAAAACAAAATCTGTGGGGAAGACACTACATTTCATGTACTCGAGGCGAGGCGTAAGGCTAAGAGATCTAGATGTTTTCTTATGGAATCAGTATTAGCCAATTTTAACAAGGAGTAAAGTGAGTTTTATATTGGTGACTGAGAGAGAGGATATTCAATCAGAAATAGGGTGAGTTGCAATCTCAGTTTACTAGGATTGTAGAAAATTAGGAAATCAACAGATATTTATGAATGACTCTGACTTATATTCATTTTCTATTTGCTGCCTAGGCCAGGTGACCTGCATGCCGAAACCCTTCTGCAGACTGGCGATGTTTCTCTTTGGTCATTTTTATATTGCAGTATACTATATCACAGAGAAGTTAGCCAAGGGTACAACTCGCCAATTGTCCACACATGATCAGGGTATCTAGCATCTATATCAAGACAGCCAACAGTGGCAGGAACCCAGGAGACCCTGTCACATTCCTTTTCTAATCACAACGTCTCCAAAGAACTATTATTCAGGCTTATAACACCCTGAATGAGTTTACATACAAACAGATTAATGTAACATAAACTTTTTTTGGTCTCTCCTCTTACATTCAATATATGTATGATGTATTCTGTTGTGTGAGTATATTCTATGTAATTTATACTTTCTACAGCAGCTAGGTTGTTTCGTTTTGTTTTGTTTTTGTATGCTGTGTAGTGGGGTCACATTTCATTATTTTTCCATGTGAGTGTCCCGTTAATGCAGCACCATTTGTTGAATTTTGTTTTGTTTTTTGTTTGTTTTGCTTTGCTTGTTTGTTTTTGGGGGAAGTACATGGACTGGGAATCATCCCGGGGTCTCCCGCATGGCAGGTGAGAATTCTACCACTGAACTATCCTTTCACCTCCAGCAGATAGGGTTTTAATATTAGATTGTTTGCATTTTGTGCTTGTTATAACTGGGACTTCCCTGAATAGTCATGTTTTTGGTGAACACACGTATGCATGAGCGCATGTCTTTGGGTGGGTACACTTACATTGCAGAATGGAATTGCTAGGTCACAGGGGTATTTATAGTCACTTATAGTCATTTATAATCAATACTGTTACAGAGTTTTTCAAGTGATCTTTGACCCTCACCAGCATTTTATAAGAATTCCAGTTGTTTGGCATTCCTTCCATTTTAGCCATTCTGGTAGCTCATTGTGATTTTAATTTGCTTGCACTAAAGACTAATGAATTTGAGTATCTTTTCATAGGAGTATTAACTTATCAGATGCCCCCTTCTGTGAAATGCCTGTTCAACTTTTTGCATATTTGTCAAATTGTTTGATTATAGACTATAATTGTATATTATGGTTGTTAGTCTATTTTTAGATTAATATATGTTGATATTTATTTATAATTTAAAATATATTTTGTATGCAATCTATCGGTGTTTTCTTAAAGATTTTTGAGTTTATATCCATGGGAGATTAATGTTTTATAAATTCACTTTTTTGTAAGATCCTTTGTTTGTTTTTAAAATCAAGGTCATGCTTTCCTGATGAAAAAAGAAAAAAATTTCTTCTATTTCTGAACATGGAATGGTTTGTGCAAGATTGGTATTATTTCTATTATGTATGTTTGGAAGAATTCACTGGTAAAGCTGTGTTTAGAGATTTCTCTGTGGGAAAGTTTTGAATAACATATGATTTCTTTAAAAGGTATAAAACTATAAGATTTTCTATTTTTTTCTGTAACTTTTTTTCTAGGATTTGTTCTTTTTACCCAAATTGTCAAATGTATTGCCATCAAGTGGTTTTTAATACCTTATTGTTATTGTCTTATTGATGTCCTTTGGTTCTTCAGTGATATCCCTTTTTCCATTCCTGTTACTGGCAATTATGCTATTTCTTTTATGTTTCCCAGAATAGAAACCTTAAGTCAAAGACATTTAGTCTTTCTCACTTTCTAAAATATGGACCTAAGGCTATTAATTGTTCTTTAAGTGTATCTGTAGCTATACCACACAAGTTTTAATATGTTCTATTTTCATTTTCATTCACTTCAAATATTTTCTAATTCTCAGTTATTTCTTTGATGCATAGATTCTTTAGGAGTCCTTTTTAGTTTCAAATTGAATGGAAATTCTCTACTTATCTTCTTATTGCATTCTAGCATAATTCAATTGTCTTATGAAATTTTATGAATAACTTAAATAATTTGGTAAAATTTGAGGCATTCTTTATTAATTACAATATAATAGATGTTGATAGATGTTCAAAACACAAATAAAAATAATATCAATTGTGCCTTTATGTGCAATATTTTATGTACGTCAATTATAAAAACTGGGTTTTGAAATATATATATATATATATTTATATTCACACGCACATTACTGGTGTTGTTAATGACATATATATATTCATTATTGGTATTGTTAATAATGATCTATAGTCTTTCTGAAGGTTTTTGTCTGCTTATTCCATCTGGTATTGTGATAAGTGTATTAAACTATCCTATCCTAATTCTGGATCATTTAGTCTTTTAGTTTTTCTCAATTTTTCTTATATATCTTGAAGTTATGTTGTTGGATGAATACATATTTAGGATCATGATGCATTTCTATGGATTTTTATCTTTGCATATGAAATGTCCTTTTTTATATCTACTATTGCTTCTTGCCTTAAAGTCTGCTTTATCTGATATTACTGTTGCTGCACCAGCTTCCTTTTGCATGCTTTTAATTTAGCACTGTTTTAATGGTGTATTAGCCAGGGTTATCCTCCCTCCACATATATATATATATTTTATACATATATATGTATAATTTTTCCATTTTTCATCTATTTTGTTCATGGTTATCTTAAGTTAACCCAAACTGAATTGTCTATATATCTGAATATATTATGTACATTTTTTCTTTATTATTGATCATGTTTTTTACCCTTTTACAAGTGTACTATTTTTTTTCAACTGAACTGCAGGCAAATAGAATATACACATATATAATAAGAATTGTCTTATGTGACCATGGTCATTGACAAGTCCATTTCCTTAGCGCAGACTACAAGTTGGGCACTCCAGTGAAGGTAATGATGTAGTTCCCAGGAGAAGCTCGCTCTTGGGAGTAGAAATTGAAATGCTTCTTTCTGACTGCTGAAATCAGTAATTCTCCCTTTAAGGCCATCAGCTAATTAGATAAGGAGACTTCTCTCTTTGCTGAAGGTCATCTCCTTTGTTGATTGTAGATGTAATCAGCCGTAGATGCAATCAACCCACTAATGATTTAAATCCAGGAAATATCCTCACAGTAACAATCATACCAGTGTTTGTCTGGCCAAACAGCTGGGCACTATGACCTAGCCACGTTGACACATGAGATTAGCCATCACATATGGTAAGCACTTTTCCCCTTTTTGATCTTTAACCTACTTCCTTATATTTAAGATGTGTCACTTGTAAGCAGCATCTTTTTGCTTTTGTGTTTTTGTTTTCAAGTGTTTGTTTTGTTTGTTTGTTTGCCAAATATGAAAGTCTGAAATTTTATTTAAAGTCAGTAATCATATCAAATGTGATTGGACTAAATATGACCATTTTATTATTCATTTTTCATTTGTTCAATCTTTCCTATATATCTTTTTTCTTGCTTTATTGCTGATTAATCGAAATATGTTTCATCATTATTTAGGGCTTACTTTCAATAATTTGTTAGATTTACACTCTTCTTTTGTATTATTTTGGTGTTTAACTCTTTAGATTCATTTTGACTAATAAAGCCTAAAATAAGTTTAACTTTTAACCCTTTCCTAATAAAGCTTAGAGCTCCATTAAATCACCTTTTGTCATTTTCTTATTCTTGTTATGCATTTTATTTCTTTATATAAGTGAAATGCTATACAACATTAACTTTTTTAATATTGAATAGTCACTATTTCTTTACTTTCCCTGCATAAATAGTCTTTCTGTAGTAATTGTTCACATATCTATGTTTCTATTTATGATCCCTTTCCTTCTTTCTGAAGAACGCAATTAATTTTTCTTTTTTTGTAGCTTGCTCACTTTAATTCTCTTAGTCTTATGACTAAAATAAAATTTTCTTTACCTTTAGATTAGAAATATTTTTTGGGGGGTTATATATGTGGGTAATATATATAGACAATATGTAACTATACTTGTATGTTAAAGATGACATTGCATTGAATTTTAGCTTTTAGTGTCACTGAGGAGAAGTCACCTCCTAATTTTGTTGGTGCTTGAAAAATAGTGTGGTTTTTTTTGTTTGTTTGTTTGTTTTCTGTAGGTACTGTCAATTTTTTTCTTTGGCTTTAACTTTCTGAATGCTTACCATCATGTGTAAATGTTCCTGTTTCTTTCAGGGACTTATCTAGTTATTGGACCTGTATTTTGATATCTTTCAACTTTTAACTTCTCAAACTAGGTCACTTAAATATCTGAATATATCATATACTTTTAAAAAATTATCATTCATGTTTTTCACCCTTTCACAATTGTACTATTTTTTTTTAAATTGAATTGCAGGCATTGTGTATCAAAAGACAATACATGCTACAGATGATGTTATCATTTAACAGAAATGATTTTATTTTCCTTCTAGTAAGTAATGGGGACAAATGGGCTGATGACCTCAATCCAACCATGTGGCTGGATGGTGGCTTTAGTAGACTCAATGTACGTTGATTTGTCTATGATCCTAGGACATTGTGCCCCATAACTGAGAACCTCATGGCCCCAGCCATGAATATCTTCAAGATAACCCACAGGGATTGCAGCTCAGGCTTACTGTCTACATCTTGAAGAAAATACTGGCGGTGTGTTCACGGCAGGCCTTTGTTTCCAAAGCCATGTGAGAGAGTGGGAGATTTCACTCTTCTTTTTGTAAGTTTTAGCTCAACTCCTCAATCTGCTACATCGTCCTAAAATTCATCACATGCTTCCCTCAAGTTTCCAATTTCTTACTCCAGGTTCACATAACCATTAAAGTATTTGCCTATTTCTTGGTCTTTTGCAGTCTCTAGTGAGTACTTTTTGACTATTTTAGTGTTCTTTTGCTCTCTGCTCAATCAGACACATTTTTCTTCCTTTTCTGATATAATAAAAGACATTGTATTTGAGTGCTCATAAGATGATAGTTTTCAGTTAATTTTGTTTTTGATGTTGTCCAGACATTTTTGGTTTTGGTTTTCTTTTCTTATGGTCTGTTCTATAAAGGGATTCAGGGACTTTAAAAAGGTATGTCACCATTGCTATCTTCCAATAATATTTTAATGGCCACCTTAAAATTTACTGCATCTTCCCAAAATGTTCTCCAAATCGTATACTCTCTAGATCACTGGAAAAGAGCTTCAATTCCTCAACATTCTTGGCAGCAGCAGAACTTGTGTTTTTAGTTTGGTCAATTTACTTGATAAAAGGATAGTATTTTGTCAATTTAATGGATATTTCATTATTTATGTGTTATGAATTTCTTCTTCATATAATTTGCTTGTTTTTCTATTGGATTACTTGCCTTTTAATGAATGTTATTGTTACTCTATTTTATGCATTTAATGCATTTTATGTCATTGCAAATATCTTTACCTAATCTTCAGGTTCTGTTCTTATTTTGGAATACTTTTTATGCAGAAAAGTTATTATAATGCAGTTAAATTTAATCATATTTTAAATTTTAATTTGTCATATTTGCACCTTATTAAAGGTACTTTGCTAGTCTGTAGAAATATTCTTTCTTCTAAAGCTTTTAAAATTTTGTTTTTCAAATTTAGTTTATTAAATATAGCTGGAATTGATTTGTGTTCATGCAATGATGCAGGAATTTATTCCTGACGTTTTTTAAATGCCACTTAATTCAGTAATCGATTTTCCATAATTGTATGGTTCAGTTTCTGAAACAATAGACTTTGCTAGCAATGCTAATTGGGGGATATTTTGATGTCTTCATAAAAACATAAAATAATGACAGATTTCTTTATTTCCTATCTTTCTATATTTGATTTATTTTTCTTACCTTAATTTACTGGCCTGGACATACAATGGTGAATAGATACTATAATTGTAATAACAGTATTTTATTCATGTCTTTATGAGGGAAGACTAAATGTTTCAAAATTCAGTGTGAGTTTAGCTGTAGGTTACTGGTACATACAACTTATACCATAAAGACCGTTCTCCTCTATTCCTAGCTTAACGAGTGTTGTGTTTAAGTCATTAATGAGATTCTAATTTTACCAAATTTGTCTGCGTCTCTCTAGATAATCACTTGTTTTCCTTTTCCAATTTATAATTTAGTGAATTATTTATAAAAAATAAATTTAGCTACTCTATTGGATTAATCATAATCTGCAGTTCAAGATGCCTAGTTATCATTGATATAGGAATGATAACTCATTTATTTACTTGCTCGTTTTCTATAGCAGTTTGTGAACTAGAACATTGACATTGACAGTGTCTTACATTTCCCCAGTTTTCCTTCCCCTATATTATGTCTTTTCTCACTTTCACTCCTATACCCTGGACACTTCTAATATTGCTATAAAAATAGAGGGCTTTTATTACTGCTTTAAGAATAGTTTCAACACATATATATGTTTTCTTAATTATGACATGTTTAATTTTATTATTTTAGATATTTAATGAAACTTATGTTCTGTATACTCTTCTGACACTTGGTTATTTAATTCAAAATATTACTACGAAATTTCTGCTAATGGACTTTTGAATTATTTCCAAGTTTTTTTTTTAAACTGTTAAAACAGTGATGTTATGAACATTTTTATACCTAGCAAATTTGCAGATGTGCAAGAATTTCTCTTGCTATATTCTTTTTTTTTTTAAACATGGGCAGGCATCGGGAATTGAACCCAGGCCTCTGGCACGGCAGGCGGGAACCCTGCCTCTGGGCCACCGTTGCCCTCTCTTCCTATATTCTTAAGACTGGAATTGCTAGTATATAAGCTACATAAAAAGTTAGCTTTAAAATTTTTGTCAAATTGTTTCCTAAACTAAAGAGAGTATTTAATTCACACACACAGGTGTGTACAAGACATGAATAAAGACCAATTTATACACAGATTTACTAAAATCTGGCACTGCCAAGATGCATACATTTAACATCAGTAAAAATTTTACTTGTAATAAAATGTGTGTACAGTGATAGTATATTTTGGCATTCATTTAGAATATCCAAAATGGATAGGATTTTCAAACTCTGTTTCATTCTTTCTTCAACAAGGATGAAAATATTCTCATGGAGACAGCTCTCACACATGATCACTTTATACTTTTTTTATTTTAAAATGTGATCTTGGTTTCAAATTTCACATTGATTATTAGATGTGTCCAGTGGGCAGTTAATTATGTTACTGAAACAAATAATATTCATTTCCACACTTATTTCATTTCCCAGCCTTTTTTTTTTAAGGGCTAATAAACAAGGCTAGATATATCACAACGTTTTAGTAAATTGTTCATAATTAGCATGTGGCAGAATGATTTAATCTCATGAATGGTTGATGTCATATTGCTTCAGACTTTTACAAGGAACTCCTTTTCACCTTTTAAGCATCCCAATCATATGCAAATTGCCCAGTGAAAACTAGCTTTTCATCACTGACATTGCCAAAATGGTACCTAGGACTCTCTGAACTGTTTCATCAATTTGTAAAACATTTATTAACCACCTATTCAGTTTAATACACTAATGTAGGCACTAATTATTCGCTGGTATTTTTGCATCCTCTGCATTGCAATTGTCTTTGATTTAAATAGAATAGGTACTCAATCAATTTTCAATTATGGCCAATCTCAGGAGATGTGTTTCATCTCATATAATGTAAAAATTGGAAAACCTTTTGAAAAATTTGTTTCTAAACCTACAAAGCAGCATAAAAAAATAAGCATTTAAAAGAATCCCACAGAGAAAAATCACGGGAGAAAAGATTTTATGAAAGACATGGTAAACCTGCCTTTTCCTTTTTATATAATTGTTCTTCACAGGATAATTAGGTCTAGCCTGAAGGAAGTTTGATTCTGTTCCACAGAAATCTACATTAGCATATTAGTTTGAGAGTTTGAGGTGTTTTTTGCTCTCTCTCTCTCTCTGCTTTTTTAGTAATAGATCAATAGTTTCTTAGAGGAATTATGAAATGCACTCAGAAAAAACACATCAAGTTGCTGCCCAGTTTAATTTTTCCTATAACCTTAGGCAATACTCGCCTTGATTATTTTAGTCAAATAGAAGACACTTGATTGTTTTAATATTGAGAGTCTGTGAAAGGGGAATAATCATAGGCCATAAAATCTTGCTCATGTTATTATATATCAGAAATTATAGTTGATTTTGAAAGTGCAATAAAATAATTTTGTAGAACAATTAAAATGGAAACAAGGTATAAAATTGACTTGACAAAGATAATTTTATAATAACATGTTGTCTTCAACTGCTTCAACTTCTTGGTTGATAGGTTGATATTCCTTTTTTTTTTTTTTTTTAGTGCATGGTCCCGGAATCAAAATCGGGTCTCCCGCATGAAAAGTGGGCATTCTACCACTGAACCACTCATATTGTGTCTTTACTTTTCAGAACTCTTCTACACTAAAAATGCAAAAAGTGATATGATACTGTGTTGCAAGCTATTTCATGTTTGAATATGAATTAAAGAGATCAGGTCGCTTTGTTCATGCACACAATTTCAGGGGTTTGTGTGTTTTTGTTTTTTGTTTTTTTTTACTTGTTTGCTAATATGTGTTGTATTTATGGATATATTGATTTTGTTTGACAAATTTAGGCTTTATGAGAAAAAAGAACCTATTCCTCATCATACAATATGTTTTGAAAATGCTGGATAAAATATAGTCATTCAATACAGCTCATTATTTTCACATTTCTCAAAATCTTTTTTAAAATAATGTACATGGGGCGGCTGCCGTGGCTCAGCAGGCAGAGTTCCGACCTGCCGTGCTGGAGGTCTGGAGTTCGATCCCTGGTGCCCCCTGCCCATATGCAAATTAAAATAAATAAATAAATAAATAATGTACATGGTTTCCCTTATAAAGCAAAATATAGGTGATATGTCATTAGTATGGTGATGCAAGATATCCCCTGGAAAAGTCTCCTCTCAGAATCAGCTAATAAAAGGACAAATTCCATTTGCTTGGAACTCTGAAGGATGATCAAGAATGGAGAAGGACTCCACAAATACTGATACAAAGACACAGAAAAATAATCTTTAAGATCAGGTAGGAGATATTCTTCCCAACACATCAGTCCAGACTCCTCTTTCTCACTCAGTCACATGCAGCTTGGGAGTGGCACAGAGGTAGCATGTGCAACCTTCTGCTGTGGATGCAAACTATAGAGTCACACACAGCAGTGGGTTTGAACACCACACATATCTAGGCAGAGGGACCAATGTCTGCAGAAACCCGAGGCAGAGCTCAAGTCACTGAACATGCTGCATACATCAGAGACCCAAGAAGGGAAAAAATGAGAGTGGGGACAACAGGTGCACACACTCAATTCAGCCTCTATTGCCTGGACCACCTGTTCTAGTTTGCTAGCTGCTAGAATGCAACACACCAGAAATGCAACAGCTTTTTTTAAAAGGGGAATTTAATAAGTTGCCAGTTTACAGCTCTAAGCCCATGAAAATGTTCAAATTTAAGCAGGGCTTTAAAAATGTCTATTCTAAAGCATCAGGGAAAGATAACTTGGTTCAAGAAGGCGATGAAGTTCAGGGTTTCTCCCTCAACTGGAAAGGCACATGGCAAACATGGTGACATCTACAGGCCTTCTCTCCAGGCCTCCCACCCCATGAAGCTCTCCCAGGGCTGTTCTCCTGCTCCATCTCCAAAGGTCACTGCCTGGTGGACTCTGTAGCTTTCCAAAATGGTTCCCTCTTAAAGAGCCCCAGCAAGCAACCCCGTTTTGAATGGATAAAGACACTTCCATGCAAAATCATCCAATCAGAAGTTACCACACATAATTGGGTGAGCCACATCTCCATGGATAACTCCTACCCAGCAATACTGAATGAGGGCTAAAGGACATGGTTTGTCTGGGGTCCACAAATTCAAACCAGCACAGCACCTAATTGCCAAACAGAATTGTCTGGATTGACACACTCTGGTGTATTCACTCCTTGTAGGTCCCTGGGAGAGAATACACTAATGGGGAAGAAAATGGAGACAGAAAAGCATCACAGAAAATAAAAAGTGGTCGTAGGTTGGTAAAAACTAAACAGTTGGAAGACAGGATAGGTGCCAAACTAAAAAGTATAAGGAAAAGGGGGAAACTGAGTGAGGGAGAGAATTTAAACATATCATAGGAGCTGGGAAGAAAATTCTGCACACAAAAATATAGAACAGATTAATATTCCTGAAGAAGGAACAGAAGATGCTTTCTCCTGGAAATGATAGAACTGAAAAAAAATAAAATAAGCAATCTTAACAATTGTGCCACATATCAAGGGTAAGACTCAGATGAAGAAAAGTTGAGAAAATCTGAGCAGTCAAAAATGGGCTACTTTAAATGTGCAAAATAAATTTGGCCAATCATCAAAGAAGAGTGTTCAAACAAAGTCAATCAACAGTAAAACCCTAGACAAAGAGGCACACTTATTCACTGTTGGTGGGAATGTCAAATGGTGCAACCACTGTGGAAGGCAGTTTGGTGGTTCCTCAAAAAGCTGAGTATAGAATTGCCATATGACCCAGCAATACCATTGCTAGGTATCTACTCAGAGGACTTAAGGGCAAAGACACAAATGGACATTTGCACACCAATGTTTATAGCAGCATTATTTACAATTGCAAGGAGATGGAAACAGCCAAAATGTCCATCAACAGACGAGTGGCTAAACAAACTGTGGTATATACATAAGATGGAATAT